>JAWWEU010000163.1:2523225-2540829 GCA_035583155.1 Acropternis orthonyx
ATATATATATATATATATATATATATATATATAAAATATATATACATATGTTTAGAATTATAGCTAAAGGTAAAAAAATTCACTTAAAAAAAGCAAACTTTCTGTGAAGTCAAATATTTCTGCATATCTACAGTGAGTTTCTCAGTGAAATGAAAGTAATTTGAAATAATTCCACCCAAACTACTGCAATAGATTACCAATTATCTTCAGTTTCGAGGTTGCTTTATGGAGGGGACAGCCCTGTCTGATCACACCAAGAGATGCCAAACATGTTCAGAACACAAATCCCTTAGTCACAGGATACCAACCCCCAAAATACTTCCCAAACAATCCATAAATAACTCTCCTGTGAAGAGTTATGGGCCAAATCGACCCTGATGGAAATTTCAGCTGTAGAAAATCAGCTACAACAAAACCTTGGTGTCTTTGGAAGGAGAATATTTCCTAAGGCTGGTTTAGCAGGAAAGGTAAAGGTTGTGCTCGGGGTGCAGGACAACCAGGGAGAGTGCAACCAGCAGAGATTCCCACCGTTTCAGCTCCCAAGGAATTCACTAACCGCTGGATGACCCCTGAATTCGCTGGGATACATGAGAGCAGGAAGAGGAAATCTCCACTGCCCCATCCTCAGACGCTCTCCTGGGACACAATAGATCTTCTTTGTGGAGACAGGAGCAAGTTCCAGGGCATTGTGTTAATCCCCAATTTTATGTATTTGTTTACTGCATTATCAGATTTTAATTAAGGCATAAATACAGCTCTTCCCTGTCCCCCACCACCCACCCCCTGCCCCTCCTTTCTAGGCATTAAAAACTGTATTTACAGGCTTTCATTGCCGACCTGCCACTGAGCCCTAGAGCTGGAGGACAATTGATTTGGTTTTCAACTAATTGCTTCTATTTCATTTGTGGTGTTTCCCTTCTAAAATGTCAAAATGTTTTGTCATTTTTCTTATTCTTTCATTTATTTAGTGAATTTTTACAAAAGTAAACATTTATTTTTTTGCTAAATTTTTTTTCTATCTTTTTTACTGAAGTTTTTACTAAATTTTACCTTCAGGATAAATAAACAACAAAACCCCTATTTTTTATTTATTTGGAATTAATCTCTTCCCATCCCTGACAGAAACCTTGATGCTTTAATAGTTTTTATCCCTTAGGAAACACACACCTACACTTTCTGTTTAAAATGTCATTTTAACATCTCTTGAATCCTATTAGTCATTGGTATACAATGTATTCTTTAAGAAAAATAATCAAAATATTTTTCTTAGAAGAGTGATTATATATTTAATTTTTCACAACAAAAATATGTTTATTACTTACTTAAGAATAGTAAATATTCAAAATACCTGGTGCTATAAACTGTGCATACAGCAGGTTCAATATATTGTTTTTCCCCTATTACAGGTTAAGCCATTTTTGGTGAATTCACATTCCACATGCTGCATGAATTCCAAATTCAGAAAACTTTAATTTCAAAGTATGATTCCCATTCCTTCATCTCTTATGGCTTTTCATCTGATTTTCTTGTAATACTAAGTTTTAAAATATCTTTGAAATTTTTTCCTTCATTAAAAATATTCTCTTATTCGTATAACACATATTTCTGATATTTGCATTTTTAAGATTTTTCTTTTTAACAAAAAATATTAAATTATTTATTTGGTGATATTTGCCTGCTGCTGTTTTTATTTTCCCACAACCATCATACTTATTTCCACTTAATTTTAGTAAGGCACATAACGCAGAGCAGAGAGGAGAAGAAATATTTTTGGCTGAAGACATTCGAGTAAATCACAACTCTTGTGAGAAAATGTCAGGAATATCTATGGAGAACAGACAGAACTTAGATTTTTACGAGAGAGAGATAGAGGGAAAAGTGCAAGGACTCAATTTATCTACATCTGAATGATAAAGAACTGACTGAACCCTTCTGGTATTGAAATCTATGCTTTTAGAGAGAGTATTTTTAATTTTTTAGAATAGTGTTTTGGTTACTAAACCATTTATAATTCAGAAGGAACTGTTACAGGGGTAGAGTTTGACCTGTTCTGTACAGACTATCAGGCTCCCTCAGAAAAAAAGTGTATCTTTTAAAAACACAACTTTAATTTGAACATGTGTTGATGGAAAACCCCCAGCTCTGCTAAGCTGTTACAAGGTTTTGTTATTTTGACTTAAAGCCGCCCCCCCCCCCATATGTTTTTAACTGATTTACATTAAGTCTCTTGAACTTCTTGTCCAGTGGGTTTTTTTTCTTACTTTTCTTACATGTCCCATTCCTTCATTTCTCATGGATCCTTCCCACGTATTCCTACCAATGTAATTATTTTTATTGATTTCTACATTACCAAAAGTATTTTCAATTCTTAGTAATTTTAATTAATTAATTGAATATAAAACAAATTAAACGGGCAGAGAGTATTCAGGACACAGTTTTATGAGCATGACCATGGTGTTTGCCATAGGAGTTTCCTAATAGTTTACAACTTAATGTTTGTAGAAACTGTGGAAGTTTGGAAGTCTGGTGTAACTGGTATGGGATTACCTTTAGGAACTGGGAAATTAGGATATGCTTCTTAATCACTCATCTCAGTCCTACATTGGCTTCTCTTACTGTCTTTTGATGTGAATAGAGGAGGTTTTATTGCTCTGTATGATGAGAATGAGAATGTTTAGCACACATATATTTGTTTGAAGACTGTGCTCATTCAAACCTCCCTTTCCACTTGAACAAGTGACTAATTTTTTGAGGGAATAGTTCTACTTTTCCTTTTTTTCCCCTCCAAAAGGCAGAGAATAAGGACTGTGAGACCTCCACCCTGTGCACAGCGCTCTGCAAAGGGGGGTCTGTTCAAGTGTTCTCCTGAGCTGAAAGAAAGTCTCTGCCAGCTGAGGGAACAGGACAGCTGAGACACTGTCACCACCCCAGACACCTCACTAAGCTGGATAATTTGTCCATCACAAGACAAGTCCGACTTAGGGAGAGGATTAGTGTAGCTAATGCTACAGACACCACTCACTGAAGCATCTGTGTGATCACTGGGTTGTTTTTCCCCTCCCTGCAGCAAGGTGCCAGCTCTCCCTGTGCTGTCCTCACGGAGCTCCCCCCGGTCTGTGCCCCACCACATCGTCCAAGAACTGGTCCTATCTCAAAAGAGATGCACAGAAACAAACACAGCTCCTCCCAACTCACCCTGATTTCATACCTGTTTCTTTAATGGTTTTCATTAGAAAAGGAGATTTATTTCACTGTGACATTGTACCTGAAAGCTATTTGCCTACTTGATTTACCTGCCAAACCTACACGTGGGTCTGTGTTGCAGCTGGAAAGCTCTTCTTGCTCCTTGGGGTTTGAGGAAGAGTCCTAATTTTTATGTTAGGGATTTTTGTCATGTTATACCCAGGACAACCCTGGCACTGTATTCTCTTTTTCTGGTTTCCGGCAATATGTCCATCAATCTCAAAATCTCTTTTTCTACCACACCAGGCAGAAAACTCATAGGTGTAAGAAAATAGATCTATGTCTGATGTTCAGGACTTGTGCTTTTGAGAAACACCTTGAGTTAACAGTATGCTGTACATAACCACTCATTCTTATTCTGTTTGAGTGAGTCTTTGTTCCCTGAGTTTGCCATGGGCATTCTGGTGTTTCAAATTTATCTCTGACATATCAGTAAGATTGTGTTCTTTCGCTGGCAAGTTTAAAAAAACCCAACCAACCAAAACCCAACAAACCAAAAGCACAACTGCAACTGCCCCCCCCCCCCCCACCCCCCGCCCCACACGTGTGACCTCTTCATCTGTTTTAACATAAGCATGTGAATTACATTTTCATTTTCATCAGGGGTCTGTGATGTTTTAGTAGATTAAATACTTTTTATTCATTTAATTGTGTGCACACAGTACTGCAAACTCTTAACTTTTTAACCAAAAAAAAAAATTAGCAGATACATTGGGTTTTCACTGGTTCCTGAATGCTCATAATTTTCTCCTGCATTCTTTTGGATCTCTTTGAAGTGAATGGAATGGTTTTAATGTTGACCCAAACTGAATTGGTTGCAGGAGATAAGAAAAACATTTTAATATAAATAGTGCATAGACAGAGATGATAAAGACTATTTCAGGCATATAGAGAAGGCAGACAAGGAAACTGAAATCAAGCAATTTCTGCTTGGGTCTGGTAGATGACTGATTTCACACACTTTTCAACAGAGGAATGTGGATGTTCATGAAAACTTGATCAAGAGCCATATCCAAAAGAGCATTTGCATATATGATATAGGGTGTACAAAGATTTTAAAGGCCTACATCCAAGATTGCCATCCAAAACTGCCTTTGTTCAGACACACTTCAGCCTGAAAGCACCGCTGAACTTCAGCGCTCCTTTATGGGGGAAAACAAGCATGAGGAGCTGCCGACCCTGTCACAGGGCAGCTGCAGGGGTGGACATCAGGCACCTCCTCCTGCTGCCAATGGGGGAATAGTCACAACAGTCGCAGGAGGACACCTGGGCCTGCCACTTGTCACATGGAACGGCTCGTAGTTACTGCCACGGTAGAAAATCATTTACACAAACGAGACGGTGCTCACTGTCACAGAGAACTGCGGAAAACGGTGAGGAAGACTGAACCTGTGCTTTTATATTATAACTTATACTTGTATTAACACTTTAAGAGGCTGCATTCAGCAATTATTGATGAGTAAGAGCAGCCAAAGCAGACTCCAGAAGCCAAGGGGTTTGAGTGAAGCCAGTTCAAAGGAAGTAAGTGCTCCGCTGTCTGAGGAAGCAGTGGAGCGAAGAGGTTGTATTCAATAAAACATTGGGTGCTGAGCATGGGATGAAGGGAATTAAAGTACTACAGGATTCCGATCACATGTGAATGAGCTGCTGTTATGAGTACAAGTGTTTAGAGTAATATATAAACTGCCCAGTGCCAGCTTATGAAGTGTAATATTTAGTTTTCAGGCTTACACTAATTAGTCATTTCGTTGGTGTTTTGGATGAGACTAGGTGGGATAGACCTGGGATTTGTTACTGATTGAGGGTTAATGTAAACAACAAACCGTGGTGGTTTTTTTTTTTTTTTCCTGGAAGTTTTCTAGCTGTTTCCGTAATTTTCATCTTGGAATAGTCCACAAATCATGTGGATCCAAAGCCATAATTCATTTGGCTTTATCTTGTGCTGGGCATCCCCTGGAAGCAGCCAACCCTTAATCCTAGAGACCCAAAGCATCTCAGTGTGCCTTTTTCTGTGGAAGGTGGACTTCAGTCACTGGTTTTAAGGCCATAAACTAAAACACAAGAAGTTCCACCTCAATGTGAAGAGCTTCTTTCCACGAGAGTGCACAGAACAATGGAACTGCTGCCCAAGGAGGTCATGGAATACCCCTCTTTGGAGACATCAAGAAGCCACCTGGATGTGTTCCTGTGTCATCTGCTCTATGTGACCCTGTCTGGGCTGGATGATCTCCAGAAGTCCCTTCCAACCCTAAATGTTCTGTGATTTTGTGGTTTCTCCAGGTTATCCTGGATGCCATGTTTATTTGCAGCTGATGAAAGAAGGAGGTATTTGAAGAGGTCAATGTGATTGCAGGTTGTTTCCCATGTTTGCAGTTGTAGAAATGTTGCTGCTGTCAGAAGGAAGTTCCCTGTGAGGGTGGGGAGGCCCTGGCACAGGTTGCCCAGAGAAGCTGTGGCTGCCACTGGATTCCTGGAAGTGTCCAAGGCCAGATTGGATGGGGCTTGGAGCAACCTGGGTTGGTGGAAGGTGTCCCTGCTTATGGCAGGGAGTGGAACAAGAGCATCTTCAAGGTCCGTTCCAACCCAAATCATTCCATCAACCCTCTGTTCATTTGTCATTTCCCCTGCAGTTACTGCCTGAGAACTTCACACCTGAGAACTTAACTAAGGGAATCCTTGGTGTTGCAGATTTTTTCACTTGGATTTGAACTCTCTTCCTTTGCTGTGTAGCCAGAACAAGGCAGGCTGTGCCCAAGGGTGGCAGTTTATTCTCTAAAGCACCAAATCTCCAGCAGCTGCTTTCTGTTTCATTGCTTTGTTCTGTCCCTGTAAAACGAAGAGGTAAACTTACCTATGCATTTAAAAAGGATTACTTTTGTTTCTCCTGTGTTCTTCCATATAATTTTTTTTTTACTGGGCAGGGAAGGTACAGTTTGGGTCTAGAAGAATATTTAGTATTTTTGGCAAGACTGCCAGTGATTTTACCATTCTAGTTTCTCAAAATGGAGAGTTAAAATGAAGAAAACATTCATGGCAAGCTTAAAAATTTCAATCAGAGCTGTGTATATTCAATGTGTTTGTACATACTGGAGTTAGACGAGGCCTCGTCTGCCATCTCACAACTCCTGACAGCATTGCATATTTGTTTCTCAGTGGAAATTCTGAAAACTTGTGAAATCTGGTATTTGTGCCTTCTTTTTTTTTTTTTTTTTCTTTTCCCCCTCTCTGCTGCTAAGTCATTATTGTCTCATCTCTCACAAAATGTATCATCCAGTTTCAGAAGCAGACTTCATACCCACTGTAGGGAAGAGGGATAGACAGTTTTGATTGCATTTTGTGTTATAAACAGCAAGCTGACTGTAGAAATGCCTGGACTTATTGCACTGAACTCCCCCTGTGCTGAGGGCACTGTTTGCATGAAAAGCCTTCTGTACGTAATGTGAAAGTTTCTACGATTGAGAACTGCACAGTAGTCGTAGTTAGGGCTTTATTACTTAGTTCTAATTTGTATTGATGGCCTAAAAAAAGTAGCATGCTTTGCAGTTCTATGAAAGAAAAGATTATAAATGGAGATTAATTATAATTTTGCTAGCTCAGTACTTGTAAAACTAAAGCAATTTATATTCTTTCTCTTAATGATCTCCATTCCTGATTGCAGTAATGTAATCTAATTGTGATTATGATAGTATCTGAATCATGTGGGCCTCTATGTGATTGGAACTACTCTTTGCATTAAAAAGTAATTTTGGAGTAATGATGAAAAGTTACTGTGGAAAATTGGCAAGTAATATATTTTACTCTGTATCTTAAGTTTCTCCTTTCATTTTTGATTATATCTTATAGCAAGGATAAGTATGATACTATATCAAGGATTTATTACATCAAAGACTTATCAATGATAACTATGGGTATCGAGGATAAGCATGATATTATTGGAATAGCACAGATATGGTTGAGGCAAGAAATTGAGGTTTTGATATACTAGTCTGGGGTCTGTGGAGAGAAAGGGTAGATGGAGGAGGAGCCGTATCAGTATTCCTGGGAGATGAGTGTCTTCAGAGGGAAACGCTGCAAGTATTTTGGCTGACATAGCAATGTCAACGCTGATAAAAGTTAAGCACAATAAAGGTAGTCAGGTGGTTTTCTGAAGGCTTCTTTGAACTTTTAGGTCTTTGCTTACAGATGAGAGAGGCCTTCAAGAGCACCAGAACTTTGATAAGATGGCTTTTAATTACTCCTTTATTGACTGCGGAAGGTAGAACCAGGGAGGGAATACTCTCGTCTCTAAAGCTAACCTGGGATTGCCTCTAGTTCCTCATGTGCTTTATTGAATTGTCTTTCAGAAACTATTTGAATTAATTCAAAGATTTGAGCCAAGGGTAATAAAGAGTGTTGAACTGGAGAGGTATGAAAGATCCAGTGATCTTGACATCATTTGATTTAAAATATTTGTTGAGGAGCAAAAAGCAATGCAAGCCTTACTGCAGGCTGACTTTCAGGGAGTGCCGAGTGTGTTAAGGAATTTTTATCAGGATTTTATTATAATGTATGGTAAATCTACTGAAGAAAATTGGAATATATTTCAGAAACAGTTGGAGGACATTTGAAATTCATCCTAGTTTAAGTCTAAAGAAGGATAAAGGTAACAATGCCCAATGTGGCTAAGTAGAGTTGTATAGTAAAGAGGAAGATAAGCAGTAAGCACAAGGTGTTGAAAAAAAATACAAATCTGGTAAGGTAGAGCAGTTGAAAGGCTCCATAAAATAAGCAGAAGCAACTGAAAGGCTAATTAGGGAAGCAAAAAGAAAATACTGAATGCTAACTGCAGGAAAAAAAAATATTTGAGATGATAATAATATCCTGTGAATATACTCCAGCAAAGTGAAGGGAAAAATAGCTCCACAAATCATTGTAGTGTGGACAAAGATGCAGTGGATTTGTTCAGCAGGTTTTATTTTCGTGTGTGAATACACAGAGGCAGATGGGTGGATGGATGGGCAGATGGAGCTGTTGAACAAAGGAGGAGTATTTTGCTCTCTGTTGCAACACGTGCGGCCTCACCTGGAGAACAGACAAACACAGATATCTCAATATCCCCTTGATAATCATTTAACGTGACCTGATTGGCACGAAGGTACAAACAAACTTTCAAGAAAGCCTGACCTATGGATAGCACTGATCGTGGTCATACCCACTGAAAACATCAAGGTAGCCCAGAACTCCGAAAGGAAAGTGTGAGCACAAGGGAATGTTCAGCATGTGGATATATTTGAGGTTATAAATATTAATTTAATCTTGTAACTGATTGAGTCTTGTATCATTTGCTCCTGGGACTATATTTGGGTCAGAGTTGTGCCCCCACCAGTGCCCCTTCTAACCCTAAATCTTTGAAGGTGAAGCACCAGAGGTCTGGCTCCACTAGTGCCTCCTCCTGGTATGGGCTGCCGTTCCCTCCCTTGCAGCACAGCACACAGTTAAAACTAAAAATTAAAATTAAAAAAGACGAACTGCAAGTCTTCCCTGTCCCTTTTTCCTTCCAGAGGGAGTTCTGGTCCTCCCCTCAAGAGTTAAAAACATCTCAGCTCTCTCCTGACTTCTGTTTCAAACTTTTCATTACTTCTATCTCCCGTTTGTTCTGTTAACAGTTTGCATCACAATGTTTGGGTTAACCTGCAGCTTTAGCTTGGCTGGTGATAATAAATGCATGCAACAATTGTTTTCTTCAGAAAATGCCTATTTCTTTTCAGAAGTGGCTTTTTAATAGCCAGGATTATTGTGAATTCCCCCCGATGCAGTGATTTTTGCTCCCCCTGCTGTCACGACAGCAGCAAATTAACCAACCCTTTTGCCCACTCAAAAGTGTGTTGATAATGTGGATGCACAGGATATTTTTGTTAAAAACCAAACACTTGCAGCAAAGGGAGGAGGGAACCATGCAGTATTTTTTTAAATATTCCATAATTTAGACCTGTGTGCTGAGCAAAAGTCAACAAAATTGATCAAGTTGAAAGATTATTTGCTTCCCTAAAAGACTGCTCCAAACAAGAGAGAGTTGCTTAAAAAAATTAAATAAAGGGTTATATTACTGAACTTCTTTGTGTCTGAAAATGCTTAAATTCAGGCTTTGTAATAACTCAGAATTCCTGCACTGAAATTACTGCTCAAACTGAGCTCCTTTCAGAGGCTTGCTTTGCTTTCTAGGGATCTAATCTGCTGACAGCTTTTCCCTTCAAAATTAATTTATTTACCTGGCTGGGTTGTGAACTGCTCCCAGAGAGGCCTGGAAGGCTGTGGGATGTCACTGGTGTGGGATGTCACTGGCGTGGGGAGGTGCGGCCTCTCCCGCCACCTACCTTTTGGGTGCTGAATTTTGGGGAGCTGAAGCCTCGCTCTGCCAAAGGGCTTTAATTTCCTGCAATCAACAGTCCTTCTTTGAGATGGCTTTTGCTGCAACCACGTTTGTCGTTTAAAGACTGGGATATACGCTAAATATATATAATAATAATGTGAAATTATATTATATATAACTATTATAATAGCTATTATGTACTAATATATACAGAAAATATACTGTAGTATAGTATATACATAGCATAAAATATAATCCATATATTATATTTATAGTAGCATATATAGTATCAATATATATACAATATATGATTATATATTAATATATATGAATACATATGTGCTACTATACACTGAATAAATAGTATATATTTTAAAATATATATAAACAATAGTTATATATTTAGATGTGTATTTTTTTACATTTTTATATCTCTATATCTATTTATCTGTGTGTGTATGTGTATATATATATATATATATATATCTTTTTTCAGCTGAAAATTTTATTCTCTCTGCACCCTAATTCTCCCTGCTAGCGACTACCTGTCCACTGATTTTTTGAGAGTTTATGGGGCATAATAACGAACTCTGCACAGTGCAGAGCATTCCTGGGACACTTGAAGGACAACATTCCCTTGTCCCAGGCAGAGGTGAGCAGTGGCCACCCCCTGCCATGCCCGGTGCCAGGGAGCATCACTTCCAAGGGGTACCCCTGGCAGAGTGGCTGCCACTGTTTTAACATCCCTGCTTCTAAAATCAAAGGAAAAAATGAGGCTCTGAGGCTTCGGGAAGGAGGCAGGAAGGTTTCTCTGGCAGAGGGGCAGCTCCTCAGCAACGAGGGGTGGGGATTGCCCCCCTGGAGGAAGTTCCGTCAGACATTGAGCGCTTTGTGCCGCCTGGCCGGCTGTCTGCCCACTCCCTTAAGGGAACTTGACAGATCTTTAAAAAAAAAAAAAAAAAAAAAAAAAAAAAAATCAATTTTAAGCTCACATGCCCCAGTGGGTGCCAAAGCCACTTCAGAGAGGCTGAGAGATGGCTGAGTCGACAGGATTTGACTTCCAGAGGTAGAAAGGTGACAAACTCCATCATGAGAAAGGGGCAGCTTAGGGGCCTCCAAGGCCAAACCTGCTCCCAGGATCCGGGGCCCGGCGTTGTATTGAACCTATTTATCTCTTTCATGGGCCCAAGGTACCACGGGGAAAGAAAAGTTGTTCAAAAAAACGCTGGCAGAATTCAAGGGTGTAAATGATGAATTACTTTTCATCAGCTGAAAGGAAACATACTCCGGAACAATACTGAAAGGGAGCAGGAGCATCTGACCTCCTGCTTCAGAGCAGCCAATATCTTCATTCAAGAAGACAACCATGAAATTACACAGAAAATGGGATTGTCATGAACAGCCCCTTGAAATCTCAGTATACAGTCATTACTGCATGGGAAAAAGCCTTCATCCACACATCATAACTTGTAACAGACAAGGGGGGAAGAAAAAAAACCCACCCTGAAAACCAGCCTTGGAGTTACCAGTAGGAATGCAGAAAATATTTGTTGATTCAAACTTTTCCCCTCTCGTCTCCCAAATCATTGCAAACAGACATAACAACGTTCTAACCCCATCGCAGGACCGGCTTTCTGGCCACAGACAGCTCGTTGGAGCTGTTTTGTAAATCAGAAGAAAGGAAGCGAGAGCGAAAGCCAATCTATCACTTTATTTATATTATCCATCTTCAGTGACTGATGTATCATTTAAGTGCTTGGAGAAGAGAGTCCAGAAACTGTTGTCCAATTAGTGCTGCCCTCTTAAACCACGTCCTATAAATATTCGTAATTATCAGAATCGCAAAACAATCTTTGTTGGAGCTCCGCGTTCAGGGTAACAACTGATTTTCTGGTTTTGCCTCAAAAAGTTTATATTTACCCAAATTAGGCAGAGAACAGAAAGCAAACAAGAGGCTGCTGCTTTATTTGAGAATGAAACCAATCACAGTGAACAAGTGGCCAGGAATATGGGGATAAAAATAACACATTTAACTGTTTATTTCTTTATTCTTGCAGATTTCTACATTGACTTTAATTAAGCTAGCCCTGGGCTAGTGGGCATGGAGAAGGTTTTTTTATTTTTATTCGTCTTTTATTTTTTTAATTCCTCATTAGGCTGTTTTTTCCTTGGCTCTCGTGGCTTTAATGACTAGTCCCATTAAATAGGTCAATGGGCTGCTTTTATTTCAAGTTTTATATAGACTCATATTCCACTGAATCTTAAACACTGAACACCCAAAGCCTTTCTAGGCATATTTCTACATTCCTGCAGATAAAGATGCACTTGTTTCTCTTTTCCCTCCTCCCCACAGCAGCTGACCTTTCACTGAGAGGTACCTGGGGAAAGCTCTGGAAGGTTGGCATCGCTCTGGGCCAGCCATGTGCTGAAATATCTCCTGAGGAAGTGTTTTGCTGAGGTTTGCAATCTGTGGGCAGTAACAAGAGAAGGGAGAAGAGCGAGGATACTCTGCCCTACCCTTCCAGAACCTTCCCTGGCCTTTCCCTCTCTGGCTGGGTAGTGCTGTTGGCAGGACCAGGGGATGATGGGTATGGCCAACCCACAGAGTTGGCTATTTGGGCAGCCAGCCTGAAGAGTGCAGGGGTCTGACTGGAGCACAAGTGGGGCATGAAGAAGTTGTGATCTGTGGGGCAGGACCTCAGGGACATCTCCCATGGTCCCCACTCCTGTGGGACAGACACTGCAGAGCTTCCTGCCCTGGGGGCTGCATCAACCCCTCGCAGGGACTCAGACCAATGTAATGGGAAATATAAAGGGAAAGGTCGAAAACACTTTTTACCTTGGAAAAAACCCAACAAAATACAAACATTTTGGAATTTGAGTGGGGAAAAACAAAAAATGTTGTGAAATAATGAGATTTATTTGTGTAATAATCTTTTTCAGGTGACGCTTGTCTTATGGTCAGTCTAGAGCAAGATTTTATGTCCCAGCATTGTCCATGATATGCTCCCACCTCTGTTTCTGTGTTTCCTACATACTCTGTAACCCTACAATGGGAATTACTTTGTGCAGGAATTTTGGAAACAGCCACTTCCAGGTGTTATGGATATTTAGAGAGCTGCTGCTCCTCTGCCCAGCACTCTGAATGGAATCCCTTCTCCTGGGACATGAAGATTTCTCTGCAGCAGAGTAGGGACTCTTTGCTTGTGAATATTTCACACCAAGAAGAGACAACCAGCACTATTGACTTCTCTAAATGCTTCCAGCCTGCTTTATCTGCAGCTCCACATGCATGGTGCTCCAGAACACACCCTATACTGGGATTTAAAACTTCATCTTCTCCCAAGAAGGTCCTTGAAATGCTTTTTTTTTTCTGTGCAGTCTTTTAACAAAGTAGCCTGTTCTAGCACCAAATTGGCCACACAAAATATTCAGTGTCACTAATTACGTCAGGGAAAAATCTGGCAGAAAGGCATGTGGGAAAAATTGGGGGCTTCATTGGCTGCCACGGGTAGAAACACAACACTGAGGCAGAAATTTAATTAGTGGTGTAGAATTTGAAGATTCAATTTAACACACACCTTCAGAAACAATTTAAACTGTTAATTTAAGTGCAAGCTAAAAATAATTTGAGTCTCAACTCATACCTCCTAAGCTTATACTCCAGACATCTAAACCCATATGAGTTGTGAATCCCAGTCTGGATTGGTCTGTGTGTCTCTGCTGCCCCTGAAAGGAGCCTGTGGGCACTTTCCTTCCCAGTCTGGAGACTTTCCTCCCCAGTCCAGTGCCTCAAGCAAGAGGAGATGGATCTTATCCTCTCACTGCAATTTGTGGAGTAATTAGGACTTTGACTGAGACAACCTTTAGCCTGTCAGCACTAGTGGTTTAGCTCGTAGTTAAAATGACAGTGAAACTCTATTGCAGCTCTTCTAAATATACCCATATTTTAACTAGATGAGGTGATATGTGGGTTTGCAGTGATTTGTTTAGATATACAGGGTAGTGTCAAAGGGGTCTTTAAACTGGGATTGAATCCATTTGATTGTCTGAAAGGTGATTTTGATTGCCTTTTCCTCCTTTAGAGATGAATGGTGATGAGCCCAGCTTTTCTGCAATGGGAAAGCTGGGAATCCCTGACCAAAGGGTGGGATGTGGTGAGTACAAATCTGTCACATGCTCCATTCCACCTCAAAGGATGCCTTTTATTCAAATTTAAGAGATTAGGCAGGTATGGCTAATCAAACAATTTGACCACTGAACAGTCTTTAATGCTCCTACAAACTGACTTCAAACTACACAAAGACTGAGAAGCTGAAATTTAAATTCTTTTTACATACATAGGGTTTTTTTTGTATCCTGCATATGTTTCAGCACATTGTTAAGGAGTTGTCATTATCCTAACTATAATTAAGTCACTTGAAATAAATTCAGAGATAGTAAACAGTGTAAAAATATCTAAATAGGGGAGCTGGTCCATTGATTTTATGGCTAAGTTATCACCTTATGTATAAATGATTCTGAGATGCTGCAATTGATAGATAAACAATACCTTTAATTCAGTGGTCAGAATGATGCTATTAATGTGGAAAAGTGATGAAAAACAATTACTAACTGTTTCCAAGCAGAGTGACATGTACTGGTGCACCATGTCAGCCAATCCGAAGGCAGGTTGTACTTTTGGCACACAAAACAGTGGTATAAATAAGGAATTTTCTCCTTGTTGGGAAATGCTCAGTTGTTCCTCTGGATCAGGGAGTTATCCAAATCAGAATATCTAAAGTATCAGCAGCAGAGAGGCAATTAATGGGATTTCCAAGATGTCTGGGCCCTGGATGCCAATCGAGTTTCTAGGTGATTTTTAAATGATGTCTAGAACCCATCTGCATCCTTTGGCACTCAGATCCCTTCAAACTGTCGGGTTTAGACGGCTGCCTTGATTTCTGATGGATCTAGTCTGTAGCACAACTAATTGTGACTGACAGCACAAAAAGACAGGTGCAAAATTGAAGCACAGGTTTAAAGCCTTGGTCTGATGCCGATGAATTTTGAACGTATTTTTACTGTTTTGCTTTCACTGGTTCCTTAATTAAATAAAAATATTTCAGATAGAGCAGCAGAAACCAACTTCTTTGACTGATATGAATCCTGTTTACTCTCCAACTCTGAACTCAGCAGGTTAAGTAATTGGGAGACAGAAAAGTTCCTATATTTCTATTTCCAGCTGGTGGTACACAAAAGGCAGGAAGTTATCTCATTAATGGGGCACCAGCTTTATGCAAATTATAGTAACAAAAAGGCTTCCCTTCATACTTTTCATAAATTACCTAATAAAGTAGGAATAAATGGCCATATTCAAGAGCCTTTGTTGTATTTTTAGCACAAGACTCTTTCTGTTACTGCAAATATGACTAAATGCGCCTTGTTCAAAAGGGGTGTTTATGAAATAAGGCCACTCAAAAGCTTTTATTCCTTAACAGCCTTCAGTTACTTTTATGGCACAAAATTAACATAATTAGTCACAGAGAATAGATGACATAAGCAGCGTGCCATGCACAAAAGGGGAAACCAGTATCTAAGGAAGGTATTTTGAGAGATCAAAAATTTTCAAAGTGCTCAATACTAGAAGGTCCTTTTTATTTGTGCACAGCCTTAAGATACTTTCTTACTCCGTGAAATTCCCATAATGAGATGCAGCAGACAGATGACATTAGCGATGAGCCATTAGAAAGAGGTCAGTTTCCTCTGAAAGATAGTCACTGTTCCTGCTCGTCATTAATTTGCAGCTTCAAAGCAGCGAGCATATGATAGTCTGGCATGTTAAGCAAGTTGCAGTTATCTTTAAATAACCATTTTTTTCCAGTTATTAGAAGCTAAAGTTTTTAAACTTCTGACTGAAAGCAAAATTAAAGCACGCAGCAGTGTAAAAAGGCTACGGAGAGATTAGAAAAGGGAAATCAAATATGTTTTATAAATGAAGTTAGCTTTTCCCCAGGGAAAGGCTGCCTTAACTTTTAGCTCAAGAATTTGGGGTTGCATATAGACCTCAGAGACTTGATTGCTTATTGGTAGAAGAGAGGGAAAACTCACTGTTTTTAGCTGTTTTCTCGTTGTTGGTTAACATGCCCTGACCCAAAGGGCAAAAATCCTCAGCTATGTAAATAACATTGCAGCCCAGAAGCAAAGACCTCTGAGGCTCTCAGACAAGGTGAGGGAAGATAAATGCATCTGCTCTGCTTGTGGCTTGGTGGGAACTTTGCCTACATCTCTGTTTGGGCAGTGAAATATATTTGGATACTACAAAAAGGCTTGGGAGATTTGGATCATGTCTTTTCCATGAACAACTGGGGAGCAAGCGCAGGGTAGTGCAGGAGGCAATTCCAATGCGCAACACTGAAATCCTGGTGTCAAAAGATTTGTCACATCTCCAAATCATTTCATATGTCCAAGCTGGTACCAACAAAGGCTCTTGTTTGACAATAAATATCCTTTTATTTCTCATCTTAACTTCATGCTTAAAGCCGAAGCTCAAAAGCTTCAGAACATTCCTGGTTTAAGCAAGCCTTTCTGATAGTTCAAGCCAAGACTTCGTCTTGCTGCCCGGGTCATGCGGAACAGGAGAACATTGCTCATGGATTCACACTATGCCAGGGCTACTGGAGTCAATACAAGTTTGAGGAAATCATATAGTGTTAATCTACCCTATAGATATTATCATTAATTAGAGGGTTTTTTTCTTAATTCAGCGGGGTTTTGTTTTATGTCTCCACACGCTCACGTAAGTCACCCAAATGTCACGGTTTCCCTGGTTTCTCTCTGTCACCCTTATGTGGACAGAGACCCCAGCCCGTGCTCACAACACTCATCCCAACTTCCCAGCTCATGCTTGGCACACAGAATCCCAGAATGGTTTGGGTTGGAAGGGACCTTAAAAATCATCTTGATCCACCCCCTGCCAAGGGCAGGGACACCTTCCACTAGCCCAGGTTGCTCCAAGCCCTGTCCAGCCTGGCCTTGGACACTTTCAGGGATGAGGTGTCCACAACTTTTCTGGGCAACAGTTACTCGTGTCCTGTGCTGTTGGCACCATAAGAATTTTGCTGGATTTGTAATGAGAACTTAAATGTCTTTTTAGTGCCTTTTATCATATTTAGCCTGTGTTTTCAAGGGAAATTATGGTTTGTTTGTGATACATTTATAAAATTATTTCTGTTCCCTGCTTGTACTCCATTTTATTTTTCCACTTTCTAATTTTTTTATATTAATCTTAAGTAAAGTAATATATCACTAAATATCTATCCCAGAATGAAAATTCTCATCATTGGGGCTTATCACTGTAAAACTTCTGTTTTGTTAATATTACCCTAACTAGACAAGTGGCTTTAAAACAAGGATTAGAATTGGTCATGTAGCTTTGATTTCAATATCCAAAGTGTGTGAGAACTAACATCCAGGTCCTCTGAAAGCCTTTCAGAATGATTCTTTCACTTAAATGATAAAGAAAGTGATAAAGAAAAAAGGAAAAAAAAAAACCAAAATGCTTTGTCTTTTTTCACTGAAAGTCAGAAAATATTCACAGACAGTTCTTACTTTCTCTGCAAAATTTAGTACAGCCCAGATCCCAGCGTGGTACTGATGAAGAGTTTAGGCTGGTTCTTGACGTTAGGCAGGAGGATGGGATCTGTGGAAATGCTCTGCTAACCTAATAATAGTCCCATTTACATCAGCGAGAGTAAATGTGATCCCTTCTGAGTGTCTAAGAATTACACCTAACATGACAGAAAGATGCTACTTCAGAATGTTGTATTTAAGTCTGATGACACAGAGAGACCTGAGAGTCCCTTTCAGAGCCTAAACAGGCTCCAGGAGAGACTTGAGACAAGGGATGGAGGGATAGGACACAGGGAATTGCTTCCCACTGCCAGAGGGCAGGGATAGATGGGATATTGGGAAAGAATTCCTGGCTGTGAGGGTGGGCAGGCCCTGGCACAGGTTGGGCAGAGAAGCTGTGG
>JAWWEU010000163.1:2540929-2557221 GCA_035583155.1 Acropternis orthonyx
CAACCTGGGCTGGTGGGAGGTGTCCCTGCCCATGGCAGGGGGTGGGATGGGATGGGCTTTGAGGTCCCTTCCAACCCCAAGCACTTTAAGACTCTATGAGATGTTACTGGGACTAGAATTATGTGTCAATATTGGGTATTGTCCTTTGCTCAGACTATAAGCTTTTGATTTTTGTGATTTTCAAGAGCTGTGTCTGACACTTTCAATCACTTCTATCAATACCATTCTACCAAAAGTGATTTTGAAAGATGGATACAAACAGGATGTGCTGCAGAAAAAAACCCTGAAGGCTACAAGATATTTCCTGAGACTCCTGTAGTAAAAGGAAACCAGTGGTAAGGAGAGAAATGAAACAAAAGGAGATTCTGGCAATTTCTACCTGTCACATTTCAGAATGGATTATATCTGCTTTAACTAATAATAATCTATAGAACAGAAAGAGAGAATTATGAATTGGATGTTCTTGTTAAGGTCTAGTTCAGTTTAATTAAAACACCAGCTCTAAAGCAATATATATGTGCGTTTGTGCACACAGAGCCTGCTTTATATATCAACATACTCACAAACCAATATATAAAATACAGACACCCTTGTTCATTATACCTAAACTTTTGCTTTGAACACACAGCTTTATACATTATTTTAAACACATTTTTAACACATGTTAATAATATTCATGCTGGTGCTTTGAAAAATCTACGAGATGTGGTTAATGAAGAGAAACTGCAGCATAAATTGCATGTAAAATATGCAATCCACAACAACATATTTTTTCTCAAGCTGCAGTTTTTTTTACATTAAACATCTTTTAGCTTGTTTAAATTTATTTCCTATTGTTTATAAAGAGCATCATCAGCCACCACTGCTTGAAACAACTACAAGTAGTAAAGCAGGCAATCTTCTTACTTTAATAAGATTCTTTGGTTAAAAATAGATTTTAAGTCTATCTCACACTAAAGGATGTAAATCCTAATGAAATTGCACAAAACATTTCTTATTTCCAGGGGTTTATGTCCCATACAATCACATACTTTTTTTTTTCCTATTTTTTCCACTGAAATTTAAATTTCACCAAAGAAAATAACCAGAGATTTTTTTGTTGGTGGTTTACTTTTTTATTCCTACTATCACTGGACAATAGATTGGGCATTGCCATTATGATTTCCTAACTAAGCCTTATGTGAGATCCAGTTCAGGTATCTGCGTTAGCACCAAGTGATAAGTTATTTTCTTAACATGTCCCTGAGATTTTTCCCAATATCTCACAAAATTGCCCTTTCCTGCCATTTCAATGGGCTACTGGTTTTTCCTGCCCATAATTGTCATGGATAACAACTACTTTCTTTCCCATTTTTTTTCATATTAGCCATATTTTTACATGCGGTTTTGGCCCAGTCTCATCCTCTATAGAGTATACAATCCTATTTCCTTACCTTTTGTTTTTCTCTGGAAATTCTGATTTTCTAGATACTTATCATTCTCACTCTTCTCTTCTAGTCTCTCTCTAGTTTGTGCACATCTTTCTTGTCCTGGGTATTTAATAACTGTGCATGGAACTATATCTGGACTAAATATTAGCAAGGCTAAAAATGCAGCAGTTTATTCCACATTATTCCCAGTTGAACCCATATGCAGGCATCCCGAGGTGTTCTGCATCTTTTTTCTCTGGTACCATAACATTTTATGTTCTGATTTGTGTCACTATCACACAGAACTGCTGTCTTAACAGAACATCCCCCATTCCGCATTTAACACCCTGTTTGTTCCTAACGGACCGTAACATTTGTATTTTTCCTTCTTTAATTAAATGGCATTTTTAGGTGTTTTCTCTAATTCAACAAGACCTTTTGAATTCTAATACCAGACCTTAATGTACTGCGGGTGCTGCTCTGGGACCCTCAGTATAGGAAAGACCTGGATCTGCTGGATTGGCTTCCAAGGAGGGTTACAAAGATGATTAGAGGGATGAAGCACTTCTATGATGAAAGGCTGAGAGGTTTGGGTGCATTCAGCCTGGAGAAGGAAAAGGTCCAGGGAGACCTTGGAGACCCTTCCAGTGCCTAAAGGGGCTCCAGGAGAGCTGGAGAGGGACTTGGGACAAGGCATGGAGGGACAGGACACAGGGAATGGCTTCCCACTGCTGATAGGTGGGATATTGGGAAGAAACTGCTGGCTGGGAGGGTGGGCAGGCCCTGGCACAGGTTGGGCAGAGAAGCCGTGGCTGCCCCTGGATCCCTGGAAGTGTCCAAGGCCAGGTTGGATGGGGCTTGGAGCAAGATGCCCCTGTTGATTGTAGCAGAGTCAGACTAGAGGGACATTAAGTTCCCTTCTAAACCACACCATTCTATGATTCCAGAGAATTCCTCTCTGCCTGGTGCTGGATGCACGTGTTGAGGGGTTTTCAATTTCAGTTTTTAGTTTTGGTGTCCAGAAAACTCTTCAATCCTTCTCGTACAGCAGAGATGAGTTAGTACTCAGTCATCAATCCAGGCTTTTACAGCTTAAAAGATTAGCCCACCACAAGGAATTGTTTTGCTTCATTATTGTAGTTATTATTAAAAAAATTGCTGGCAATCCCAAGAGTATAATTTATGTCAGAATCCTATTGTGGTAAAACCTATAAAAACACACATGAAGACAGAGACCCTGACTCAAATAATCTGGTGAAAAACTAGACACAATATTGAACATGACAAGGAATGAGTGGTGACTTGCATTTGTAGATCATCCAGTCAATCACATTATATTAATATCATATATCATACCACATATCAAGCTTTACAGGCAGTTTTACAGGTCTCAATTATTTAAAAATATGTGTCAGTAAATGAATACATGTTCATCTCTGAAACTGTTCTTCAGAAAGCTGATTCCTTACTGCCACCATGGGAGTCAGACATATGGAACAGTGGGAGAAGAGGGGCTTGGACTGCACATGGCATAAATCTGGATGAGGGTAGGAGTGGCAGGGAGGGGATGGATGTCACCTGAGGGGTGGCATTGCTAAAGGAACCCTGGATAATACTGAAGGAGAGGTGCAATACTGTGGAAGTAAAGCTGGGAAAAGTGTGTATGGATAGGAGGAACGGGGTGGCGACACACAGGGTTTATGCAGGTCCTACAGAAAAGGAGAAGGATACAATCCCATGGATAATGATTTAACTGAAATTTCCATTGTATTCATTTGGAAGCCTGAAAAATTAAGTTGGTAGAGATAGAGAAACATTTTTGTTTGTTTGTTTTGGGGGTTAATTTTTTTTTTTTTTATTGAGGGTTTATGCTTCTGAAGTAATTTTGTTTCCATGTCTCTATTTGCACCGTTGATTTTATAAATTTATATCAAATTTATGTTTCACCCAAACACCTCAAAGCTGATGAAGGAACATTCAGACCTCAGGCCCTACACCTCACTCAGCAGGGTCACATTTAAGCTATTATGGCTCATTTTACTATTTTTGAGTTACAATATAACACCCTCAACTTCCAAATTATTGTTGTGTGAAGGAAAGAAAATAAGTGTTACTTTTTTCATGTAAATTAAAGAAGGGAATGAGTGCTGAAAGCCACACTTAGAGGGTTCAAATAGATGGGGAAAAATTGTCCAACTTTGGTCTTTGTCTCAGTAAAGTACCTGCCCAGTTGTGAGTCAATTCAATGGGCTTCCCACTGATTATCTTCTTGACTCAGAGAAGTTGAGAAGCCTGGAGCTGCCATGCCATGGCATCAAACACAGCCCAAGAAGGTCAGAACCTCACGTTTCCCTCTCTCATGGTGGAGTTTGGTGTTCCAGCAGAAAACAAAGGAATTGAAAGAAGAATCCTATTAATGCGGACTGCTCTAATGCGAAACCGGATTTCATTTTTGGACTTCTATTTTCTACTGTAATTATATAAATCTGAACATACTTTCGAGATTATGAAATAAGAGCCGAGAAGCCAGTTATTTTTCATCATTTATTTTTAAAGCAAATTTATCTTTGAATTGTCATCAGTTAAAATTCCTGAGAAGCAGACCACAAATGAGTACAATATGAACACGATTTTCCATGCCAGCCCAACTCAACTAAAAGATGTAAAGATTTTTTTTTGGCTTTCCTTTGAACACTTCAATCAAACACAAAGTGTGACCACTTCCACCTAAGTAGGCCATGGGTCATTCTCCAAGTTTACAGTGTGTGTGTGTGTGTACGCTTGCCTAAGTACAAACAAATAATACTAAGCTAAGCTGTGTATTGGCAACACAGACTCATTAAATCTTCAATTTAATGGATTCTGAAACCCTCAGATGCTCTGCAAAAGGGAACAGCTACGGGAACACAGGATAGAATTAAAAAATGCTGTCTTGGAAATAACACAGAGGGGGTTCCTAAGTGCTTCCTTTCCTTTGTGGCAAAGGTTTAATATTAAATGTCTTGATAGCAAAACTTGAAATATTGGTTCATGTTTTGGATTTCAAAGAACTATTGTTTTCCCCATCCCTGGAAGTGTCCATGGCCAGGTTAGATGGGGGTCTGAGCAATCAGGTCTAGTGGAAGGTGTTCCTGCCTATGGCAGGGAGATGGAACAAGATGAGCTTTAAGGTCCCTTTCAACCCAAACTGTTCCATGATTGCTGCATTGTGTTAAAATGAGATTTATGAGGCATTTATTTTGCATGAAATTTTAGAACCATGCCTTATTTTCTTTTCTTATGCATTGGATGATCAAACTGTTGTCCTTAATTATAGTTTTTTTCATGTTTATTTAGCACTTACCCCCTTTTAATACCATATTTTCAATTTTCTTTGTAGGTTCTCTCCCTAGTAGTCATTAGACAGGACTGCTTAGCTTTCTAAACTTGGGTTTATTGTCAGTGTACCCACTGTCTCCTTTATGCATCTTGATAGTTTCTGAGTATTTTACTTTGTAGTTACAGGATTCTCTTCTCTTTCAAAACCCTTCAAGCTCTTTTTTTCCTCCTCAAATCCTGGACATCATATGTAACAACATCTCAAAACCTGGTTGTCATATTCCTGTCTTCTGGAGATGTTTCTTTTGGTCTCCCTAGAACAGAAATGTTTGAAAATTCCATCCTTAACTAGAAGCTCAATGGACACTTTGGTTAAGAAGGACATGTTTGCCTTCACATGTTGTTCACTTTCTTCTCTGAAGAGCTTTGGAGCAGCAACCAGTGGCATTGGGTTAAGCCAAGGTTTATCATGTCCAGGCTTTGACTAACAACACAACCACAAGGCAGTTTTCCTGCATGAATTATAAGCCATATCTATTTTTTAGTAATTGTATTTGTATTAATAAGGCAAAGCTACAAGTGTTTCACCTGGCCACGGATCCTCAAACTTAGGCTCAGTATCCCAGAGTTTTTCTCACCCCAGCCAAAAAGTTTTCTCACCTTTGGATCTGTTCTAACTTAAGTCTGCAAGAATATGATCTTTCTGGACAAGTTTGTCTTCTCCAAGGATATTTTGCTTCTTTTCAGGCCACTAAAAGTGCTTTTTCTTTCTCCACGTGGACTGAATGATTACAAGTGTAAAACAGATCTAGTTCTTCCTTTGTAGCTTATATATCTGGCATCTAAACTGTGCCAAAAATGGTTGCTTTTGGGGGGTTTGGGAAGGGATTCTGACTGGGATAGGAAGAGGAAGGACTATAAGTAAAACAAACATTTATGACTTTGCAATTTGCATACCACGTTTAGCTCAGCTATGATTTAAAACAGCACATAAAGCGCCAAAATTGATCTTAGAACAACAAAGCTGAACTTAACTGCAGCAATTCCATAAGCATTGTTAGGATATATTAGAACAAAAGAATTTGATGTTCATTCTTGGTTTCTCCTTCAAATTTATTAACTTCTAGCTACTGAGAAACATAATTTGATGTCACTGACTGTTGTGGTGTATTTTTGCATGAACTCTGACGTACCGAGTCATCCATATCTACCTCCAAAGGGTTACAGTGACAACTCAGTGCTTTGATTAAAGGTTTCAGTGCTTATTTAGTCACTTTTACTGTGCTTGGAAGTCTCTCCTGCTAAATATATTCACTTGAAGCCAGAACCCACACTTGCACGTCTCCATGTAGCCAACCTTTTGGGACACAATAAAGTTCCTGAAAGTTTAAGCCCAAAATATCACAGCACAATTGTGATTTGAACAAGGGGAGGAAATTGGAAGGAGCAACTGAAGATATTTTACTCTTATGAATTAGTACACAAATACAGATTTATAGCCTGCATATGTGTTTTGTTTTTACTGATGGCTGTAACTAAGGACACCTGTAAGTCAGGGGGAGAGAATGAAAAGTAAAGGGAGGAAATATGTAATAATATGCAGCATTTTAGAGCTGATTTGGAGTCTGTTATGTGAACCTTAAAAACCTGTTTTTCTTTTCCTGGAAAACCTGTATCATTGAGCTGGTGTGCCTTAGTGTAAAGGATGAAATAAAATGATTTTTCAGAAGATTCTTTCAATGTTTCCAAAGGAAATGTTGAGCTAAGTGTAGAATTTGTGGGATCAGTTAGCTTATAAATAATGATCCTTTATGCTGGCATTGGGAAATCCGTGTTCCCACAGCTAGTTCAATAAAGCAATTAATATCAGTGAATGCTGAAGAAAGCAAATCTCCATTCACTTTTGCCTGGATTCCTTAACATAAGGAAAATCCCATCCCTCTCCCAGAGTATTTAACCTTCTCCTAGGAAGACATGCTAATGAAAGGTAAACAAAATGTGCTGCTTGACATGTGTTTGCCATTCCTCCCTGTTCCTCATGTCACACTCTTTCCCTCCTACAAGACGATTAACATCTTTTTTCTCTGGAAATCTTCACCGTGGTTATTTTGTTTCATGCATCCCCTCTGTGCCAAACCTGTCTTGTCATTATCCCTCAGCATTCCTGCTGGTGTTTCCAGGCTAGTTCCTGCTCAGCTGAGTTTCATTACAGAGGGACTTCACCTCCAAAACTCGCAGATAATGCGTCTTGAGCACACACAACGTGTAGAGAATTCCTGATTTACTTGGCATTGTGTCCTATCGGAGGGCAAGTGCTTCTTATCCAACAGGGCATAATTCTGCAGCCCGTGGAAAACTGTCCACTAAAAGGAAAGGAAGGTCTGTCGAGGGAATGGGTGTGGTTTCACTGACCTCATCGCACAGAGATGAATTTGTGCGTTCGGGCTTTGTAGATCAAACTTTTTGATAAAACAGAATCGTAAAACAGCCCTGAACTTTCTCTGTGTTTGGCTCCGTTATCTGAGATTTCACACACAAGCAGAACAAAAAAAAAGCTTAAAAGATTTTTATCTCAGAGCAGCCAAGAAGTGTGGTAATAAGGTAAAGGTTGAGAAGCATTGTTGGCATAAGAAATCCCCTGCTTACACTGGATTTTTAACACACCCAGTTTAGTAAGAATTGGCGCTGCTGAGCATTTTCTGACAGTGTTGGGATAATATATTACAAAAGGCAGAGTGGCCAAGTCTCACACCTGAGGAGTAAGACACACTTCATTCTGCCGATGGAGAAACCTAAATCAAACTTGAACGTTCTACAATGCAATTACTCCTCTCTTAGGAGCTCCAACTGTACAAAGTCGAGGTATAAAGGCTGTGATTTTGGGATAATGTAAGAGTTTATTAACCCCTCAAGTATTTGTATGGCCTCTGCATTTGGAGGGATAGGCTTTTCAAGTTTACTAGGCATATTTCAAAGGGAAGTAATAGAGTGTGATGCCACGGGTGTGAAGCCAAAGCAGGTCTGCAATGAAGTTTAATTATTTTAAAAGTAAATAAAAAAATCTGTGGAGTTTTGGATTGTATTTCTTACCATCAGTGTGTGCTGTGAGACCTCCACTGTGCCTCAGTGGGAAATGCTGTTTAATGAGAGAAGAGACTTCAATTTTTGAGAGGTTCTGTGGAAGGCTGGGGTTGCTCTTTTACAGAATCAAGGAGTTTGGAAAAGACTTTTGAGACCATTGAGTCCAACCTGTGCCTGATGTCCACCTTGTCAACCAGCCCAGAGCACTGAGAGCCAGGTCCAGTCATTCCTTGAACACCTCCAGGGATGGGGACTCCACCACATTTTATGTTTTACATTCCTTTATTCATATGTGAGACCCCATATTTTGCCACAGTCACTTCTCCTTTCTCCTTGCAGTTGGTAACAAAAAAGCCATATTGCCATAATGAACCTTTGCTACAGATATTCACATAAACAGAAGGAAAATTTGGGGGGCTGCAGATGTGAAAGAGCCACACAAGAAAGGAACATAAAGTATGAACACATTTACTTTTGCACTCTGTTTCTTTTCTTTGTCTATATTCTTTCTTTTTTAAGAGATTGCATTTCACTCCACACATTTCAGTGTCTCTTTCAGTTCTTATCATGATTTTACTTTGCTCATTTCCATTCCATCCTCTGTGTTGTGTCACTTTTCCCGTCTATTTTATACCTCCCATGTAAGCAGGAGAGAAAAAACAGAGGCACGGAGTTCAAACCTCATATTCAAGTTATTATTATGACTGTGGGAAGTTTAACTTGAAAAAGCAAATTTATCAGGAGATAAGAAATAGAAACAGACATAAAAAGAGTTAAATTGGAAAACTGATAACTGCTCTTGTAGTTTTGGGGTATCATTGACATGAAGACTGATAAAGCTGCTCAATAATTTTACTATTTTATTTTTTTATGAAATTTATTTTCTTTAACAATAATATTGCAGGATAAGGAGGACAAGATTTAAAAAAACCCAAAACCCCATAGTATTTTGTTTCTAGTTTGGTCAAACCTAATAAAAACTTCACTCTGTCATCATAAATAGGGATATTTCATTTCATATCAGCTTGACAGTCATATGTGCTGGCTTATGGTGATACTTTTACAGACTTGCAGCCCGAGTTCCTCAGCCTTTCCTTTCCTGGTAAATACTAAAGTTTGATGTTGGGTTATAACTTTTTATGATGATCAGCCCAGCAGAGTTGTTTTAATGTAGAGTGGATGTTCTGTTCTTTTAGGGCAGCTTGGTTTGACATGTTGGTCTACAGGAAAAAGCTGGATCATGAAACTGCCATCAGATTTTCAGCTTTACTCTCCTGACAGCTCCAGGGAGAGGTAACATGTGGCCTCTCCTTTCCTACTCTACACAGGATTAAATATGCTGCCTTTTCCTATATAGACAAGGACATGGCATGTCCAGGTGAGCAAAATCATCCACTTTGGAAAGGTAACTCCACATGCCCAGAGGTGTAATTTAGGAACTGGCAAGTTATTTTCATCTTTTGAGTCACATCCAACAGCACTGAGAAATTAGGTTGCCCAAAAACACCCCTGGTGTTGGCTAAGTCCTGCAAAATATTCCTTAATACTCCATAGGACAGTGAATTTTATGAATATAATACAGATTTCTAGTTCTCTACTTAGGGCTTGTTTCTAAAAAGATCTTTTTTTTTTTTTTTTTTAGCCAGGTGGCATTTGCATTTCCAACACTGCTGAAAATCAGGGAACAGGTTTGGCTTTAGCAGAGAAGAAAATACAGAATTTACCATTTCTCCTTGCCCTGTAAACGCAGTGGTAAAAACTGCAGCTGATGGAACAATTTCAATCTCAACCAGAAAAGAAAAAACCTTTTAAAATTGCCCAGTACGGTAAGAAAATATCCTGCTGTACCAAATATATTTTTAAAAACTCATTTATGCTGATTTCAAATAAAAATGTGCTAGCAGAAGAAAAGTGACCTCCTGCAGATAATACAGGTAGCCACAAACTTTGGCTGTCCTCTAATTCCCAAACACTTATCCCCACATACACTTCCTGTTCCCTGACTCTCATCAGCTGGGAAAGTCATTATCTGAAGGGAGAGCTTTGCATCTGTCAGCTGGGAAAGTGATTACTTAAATTGATAGCAATAGCAGTTGTTTCAGTTTAAAATGGCCAGATATGTGGGGATTTAATTTTTGGGTTTGTTTTTTTTTGTTTGTTTGTTTGTTTTTTTGTGGGTTTTTTTTGTTTTTGTTTTTTTTTTTGTTTTTGTTTTTTTTTTTGTGTGTGTGTTTTTTTTTGGGGGGGGGGGAGTTATTATTATTTAGTAATTTTATTGTTGTGAACATCAAAGAACTAAACAACAGCAACAGCTCAGCTTTCTGCTGAGACTCAGGTAAATTTTGGAAATAAACTGGCCCTGACAAAATACATGAGAATTTTTGGAGAGTGTTCTTTTAATTTGAACAATTGCACTAATTCACAGAAATTGGGTATTTTCAGCCCTTTCTTTTGTGCCTCCCCTTTAGGTTGTTTCATCTCCATCATATTTTATCCTGACATACAGGTGGGAATCAAACACTGCTGGGGCAAATACCATCCTGGGGACCCACTCCTTGTCCTGCAGATACCCCAGAGTAAAGCTGACAGGAATTTGAATGCACCTGAAGTAAGATGAGAGGATTACAAAATGATGTCTCCTAGCAGGAATTGCAGCCACTTTCCCCCCTGCCCAAATCCTCTTTTTCAGATCCTGTGAACTGCCTTTAATTGCTATGAAGGGCATCATAAATATTTGGTTCTTTCAAAAAGTTATTGCTCAGAGTCTCAAAGTTTCCTTTAAAAATGTAGGCCAGCTCCAAACTCCTCAAAAGTGTGACTTCATTGAACACTCTTAACATCCATATTTAGTTCCCAAATAAGTAGCCTGATTTTCCGTAACACTGTGCAATCAGTAAGTCTCATTGACCTCACTAAGAGTGTCTGCCTTCTCAGCAATTCCAAAAAAGAAAGCAATTTATTTAGAAGTCAAATATACTCAGAGAGTCTTCACTTGTTCATGTTTTCTAAAGAATGTATTTTTTAAAATGTATTGAATTTTCTCTGTTCGTGTGTTCTTTGAGGGGCATAGACAGGATGAATAATTTTTATATGTTTGTCTTCAGATACTTTTATATTATTTTATTCTAAAAGGATATTAATCTTTTATTAGATTTGAATAACATGAGAAGATTGAGATGTCTTGGGCTGTGTCGAAAATAAAAGAACAGTTGTCTCCACTGTCCTGTTGTGGATTTGGCTTGGAAAATATTTTATATGGAAATTTCCACCCTGTTATTTAAATGGTTTCATAATTTAAATGATGTCTGCATTGGGGCAACCTGGTTTTGGACTCAAATGTTGTCTGAATGTCTGATCCTTTGAGTTTTGCTATTTTGACTCTTATCTCCCATATTTTTATAACCTGAAATAACTTGTTGTCAGTTCATTCTTGAACGAACCATTTATTATCCTGAGACCTGCTATACAAACACAGTTAACAATCCTGTTATTTATCCTGTGAAATATCACAAACTGTTATGAGCATTTTATTAAACATGAGGCACCTCAATAAATCTTATGATGGATCTAATTCGTAACAAAAAATGAACTGTGCAAAGTTCAGGATATATTCCTGTAATACTTTTTCCAGACAGGGGGCCTGAATTTTAACTCTTACTGGCAATCAGAGGGTGACAGGGTTCTCTGGCATTTAAATTTGTGTGCTGAGCTCTTTTGTTTCACTAATACTTGTCAAACTTCACACTTAATGGGTTCCCCCCACCCCTTTCTATATTTCTTGTTAAGGGTCTGTTTAAGGCATTTTATTTCCATTAGAAACACAGTGAATTTTCATTAAAACAATACAGAGGAGCTTTTCAAAAGTGGGCACGTTTTTCCCAAGGCTTTGGGAATGTCTTGTACCTTTGCCTTGAACCTTGAAGCCGGGGTAGGTGAACCTGCAAGGCGGCTCTGTACAAAGGAGATGAGGTGATGTGCTAGCAAGTGAAACCTGCTTGTAATGTGCAGCCTCGAGGCAGAGAAACACTTTAAAGTGCTAAAAGAGGTCCCTCTTCACCTGCACGGAGCTCTGCAGCCTCCCAGAGTGTCTTTCTGAAGGCCTCCAAGTGTTCAGGGATGAAAAGCTGTGTAATGCCTGGAACAGCTGTGGTCGCTGCCTGGTCTCTGCTCCTCACATAAATCCCGGCGCTTGCACACCAAGAGGTGGGGGTGTTCCCTTTATAGCACTTGGCTCAGTGGTTCCCACGGCCTTCCAGGGAGGAATGGGGACTGTGATGCCCAATGCAGGCATGGCCAGGGGGACCAGCAGCGCTGCAGGCTCAGAAACCAGCACTGGTGGAATGCGTGGCTGTAAAACAAGGTGGTGCAGACTGGAGGGTTGTCTGCTCTGGTGCCTTCTAATGCTCATTTTATACTTCTAGTGTCTCCTTCCGTCTCCTTTTATATGTCTCTCCAAGAGCCAAAGTTTCAACCCATTTCATGAGGAAAAACATTCAGTGTAATAACTACAACATACCAAACCAAACAGTAATTCCTTTCTGGTTTAGTTGCTTTTTTATTTTATGGTCTCAGGAATATTGTATACAATTATCCACTAAATGTTACCACCCCTCTTTAGTTTTCTTCTGATTGTTTCTTTTTCTTATTGCAAGAATTTTTATAGCAATAGAAATTGACAATTCTGATGTGCTGCTGTACATTTTCCTAATGAGTCCACTCTTCTACCTCCTAACACCTTTCCCATGTTTCCCCACTCATCCAAAGCATTACAGGATCACATCAAGCCAGGACACTTATGTTTGTGTCCACTTTGCACAGATGAAAATTATTTTCCTGAGAGCTGGAAGATCTAAGCAGTAATTAGAACATGGAAATTGTGAACGCACAGCACCTGCAGCACTATGAAGTACCTGCTTCTTTTACACCTACACCTTGTTGCAGGAACCAGTTTGTTCATCCCACTGCTTCTAAAATAACCTCCTTACAAGCTGTTTTTGTTTAAACTCCTATTTTTATGTCATGGAAGAATCATCTTGCAGTGGGCAAGGAGATGTGGGCGCTGACCAGCCCATGTTCATCTGGTGTGACGGGTGTGCCCCCTCCTGTCATCTATTTAAACCCTCCAGTGGCAGGAGATGGGAGAGCCTGGGGTCAGGCTTTTAAAGCCCATTTCCATCAAGGGTATGTCAGGGAATAAAGGAGTGTTTCCTTAGAGGGTGGCCCTGCTTCAATATCTCCATATCAGGATGGCCACTATAAACAAATTAAATATTTCTACCAAATTCAGTATTCTATTGAAAAGGAAACTCTTTCAGGACATGAAGTGGATAGATACTGCAGGAGAGATACAAACTCTTTGCGTTGTTTTTCGGTGGTTTCTAGTTGTTTGCTTCTGATATGATTTGGGCTGGGTTGTTAGCAAGGTACCAGATGATGGTAATGAACATAAATAGCATATCCTAGACTTTAATCTCTTTCTTCTTGTCTCACCTGAATGCTGATCAAGTTCTACAATATATTTAAAATCCTTCCTTTGCTGGACTCTCTTCTTCTTGAAGACTTAATGGAGAAGCAATGATAAGTTACATTTCAATCACTACAGGAAAACTCCCTAATTTTAATTCCCATTTCCCACAACAATTGTGTATCTTGTCTTCACTAAGATACCTCTGATGTACCTTTTCCAAGCTCAGATATATCCAAGTGTAATGTCTAAATAACATGAGCATTTAATTTGGAGGAATATTACATATTATTGAGTCTTGCATTGTTTTGACTACAAGAAATAGTTTTCAAAGCACCTTTAACCAATATAAAACAATAAAAACAGTGAGTGGAACTTATTCCCTTATGATAACTGACTGCAATTTCAGGATCTTACCTGGTTTCAGTGAATAGCTTTGATATCCAGTAAGTCTGCAGAACTTGGAAAATGTTGAAAAATCATTGCAGAGTTTAATCATTGGCTTCTAATAAATATAGAGGACTCCTTGTTCAACTTGCACTTTAAGTTTTGTACAAGTAGGGGAGAGTTTTCAAAAGGGAACATGAATAAGAAATTTAACTTTAATTACTAAGCAGTTTATGACATTTAAATAAGGGAGTTTGGCTGTCCATCAACGTGGACCATCAGCTTCAGAGAGAAAAGGAGTCTGGAAACGTTTGGATTCATGTAGGGCAAAGAACCATGAAATAACTGTTTAGCTGGGGTGTCTGGGATCTTTGGGCTGGTAACATGATGCAGGAATAATCAGGAGACAGTAATAAGTGATCAGGGACGTGATTAAATACTGACATGTTTTATGTACTCCAAAAATACCTGGTAGCAGGTGTTTAATAATGAAAACCTGATTTTACATGGCTACTGAGACGTGCAGGGTGCCCTCCAAAAATCTATCTTGTCTTCTTCCAGCCAGACCAGTGGGAACTGACTCTGGGTATTCCCAAAAATAGGGTGGAATTTTATCTTAGGATGAAAACTTGAGGGTTTTCCATGTTATAAATAAAAACAAAATCACGTGATGTTCTAGACAAGTTTTCTTTAGTTGCTGCTGTTTTATCACTTTATTCATCCACCTCTTTGTAAGTTAATAAACTGAAGACCTATTTTACAGTGAAGGACAGAAAGCACACAGGCTTTCCCTCCAGATGATTGGAGCCAGTATTGAGGTGCAACCTGGATGAAGAGTGTTCCTTTTTCATATGTGTTTAGATTTCAAGACTTAGGGGTTTGTCTGCATGAGGAAAAAAGTCATATTTAATGGCTGTTGACTGCAATATGTGACCCTCTAATGGACTGAAAGATGTGCCCAGGGAAGGCAGGGCCAAGCGTTTGAGTGGACGTGGGATGGAAGGGTTGTCAAATGCTGTGTAGTGAAGTGATCACAGCATCTCAAACATCTGCTTAATAGGAACAAAACTTAGTTACCCAAACGAAAATCACTCCTGACCAGACAAGAGAACTAAATGCGATTGTTCTTTCTATCAGTTCAAGTACAAATTGCCCTGTGATCACTGTGAGTTTGTGCAAGATAACTTCTGTTTCGTGTGGCATCGCTGTTCCTGGCATCTCTCGCTGTGGTATGAAGTCCTGGACTCAGGCCAGATTAAACAGCCCAGTAGCTCTGCCTTCACATCCAAAGGCACAGGAGAGGAGGAAAATAATTCTCCAATGTCAGAATCTATTTTCTTTATTCTAGCAGTTGCTAACATTTTGTGATAAATATACACAGCCCCATAATACCACAATGAAACGGTTTGTTTTATGAGGCTACGAGGACATATGTGGGAAAGAAATATGATGCATTTTAAAAAATTGTAGCAATGAAGATTATTCACAATGTATGTGATGTTCGAAGTTAATATTTGTAGTCTTTGTTGGTGTTGTGCTGTGTAAAATGAGCATTGGTGTTACTTGAGTGACACATCATTGTGGATCATAAACATCACCTGACTCCCAGAAGTTCTGATTTTTAACATCTCTATTTGTACCACAGGAAGGCTGCGGAAGCTGAGAGTTTGTTCTGGGTGTTTCAAACAGCTCTTACTTTGCCCTTTTGCAGCATAATTGAGTGGGGTTCAAAAGATTAAAGGACTTGCTAAAGCCCCCAGTACAACGATTTGATTACAAACTTTCTGAAAACTTCACTTTCAACCATTCTTTGTCACCACAGAACAGGTACATTTTTCTTGTTCAAATTAGTTGAGAAGGAAGTTGAGGCTTTTATTGAAGTCAGGCTGTAACTTCTATAACTCTTTCACACTTCTCTTAGCTTTTGGTTTTCCTTTGGAGCACCAGATATTGTTCAGGTGCAAGAAGGCTGCCAACCAAATGGACCAGTGGCTCATTATAGAACACATATAACAACTTTGAAGGTTATTTCCTCCCTCATTTCCTGGAATAAATTGAAGCTGTACCTATGAGGCACACTCAGGAAGTATGAGTTTCTCATGACTGGAAATGCTACAGGAATATCCAAGCTAAATTCTCAGTGACAAATCAAATGGAGAGAAATGTTGCCTGGTGTTCTAAATAATAGAAACATCTAGTAATGCATAACAAGTCATGTAATGCATTAAAAAAAAAAAAATCCAAAAATCAAGAGAGAGATAACTGTGAGGTTCTCTTTCTTCCTGTGAAGATCATCAATATACAGTAAGTCTCTTAAAGATCAGTGTTTAAATTATTAAGGCTGCCAGTTTAGTGAAAAAGTAACAGCTCAATTTAATAATTCATGGCAACAATTCGAGGCAAAGCACACAAAATATTTTTAACATGTGGCTCAAGAATAGTTAGACATAATATCAAAATATGCAATGTTGCACACAGTGCAGTCTTATCTGTAGGTCTGGTGGAGAGAACAAACATTTTTTCCTGATGAGAAAATCAAAGTTGTGTGCCATTTCAGTGAAGTCAAGTTGACACCTGCAGAGAAGCAAGTCATGACATTTTAGCTGACTGGTTTTGTGTGGGGGGGGGGGGGG
>JAWWEU010000163.1:2557231-2578479 GCA_035583155.1 Acropternis orthonyx
GGAACGTCCATTTGTGGTTTGTTTCTTCATTTTATTTACCCTGACAGACAAAAGAAAAATGTTGAGATGATGATTTGGCATCTTTTCTCATACTTTTTTTTTTTCTCTTTCCTCAGTTAAAGAATTAGTTCATACAATCTGGGCTGTGACAGTTCTATTTTGGAGAAAAACACTTGAACTTATTAGTATTAAAATACAATGTCCCTCCTTTCTCTTTGCACCCCCTGCCCTCTGATTTCTCAAACATTTATCAAGATAATAAGCTTCATGTTTCATAATAGCAGATCTATTTTCATGTCATCTTGGCATAGACCTGGCTGACTGAGCCAGGAAGATCCTTAAAAAAATATGAATTTAGGATCAATAATATTTACAGCTCAATTCATAAAGCTGAAGTCAAAGACATATATAATGCTGAATTTATTGAGGGAAATTACACAGGGGATTTTGTTTACTGGCCTCTAATCCTCTACTTTTTAAGATCTCATTCTGTAAGAAAAACAAATATAAGTTGCAGGTGTTCATAAATGTAAAACAGCACATAAAGAAGCTCACAAATGATATCTATTGTGACCTGATATTGCAGTACAGGGTACTCTTCAACAGTGCTTTTCCTGGCTGTAGCTTATTTTTGTTAACTGTGGGTACCATTAAAGAATAGGATAAAGTTATTGTAATGGAATTGAAATACATTTTATTACATCAATATAAGTTCCATTTACTGTGCAATATGACAGTGCTTAATAATTTTATATTACAAGTGCAATTATGATATCAAATTAGTAATTTTCACAAAGTACTTGCATTAGACACTCATATGATACGATGCAGGGTATTTCAATTCTCTGTGGTGCCTGAAAACACACGTTCCCTTTAGCTGGGAAAGAGCAGAGACGTGGTAAAAGGAAGCACCTCATAAAGGAATTTCCTAAGGATATTTACCTTCCACTGGGGTAAAGACATTACCTACAGAGTTTTACATCTACACTCCACTACACTGTTGAGGAATAAGTCTGAAAACTGTGATAAGTCTTGTTCTTTGGTGATAATGCCAAAGGTCCCCAAAATACCACCCTGTTATTCTGAGCACTCTCACTCTGACTAATTCCAGTGGTACCAGTAAGGCTGTTCCCAGTGTTGTGGGAAGGATTAATACTCCAGTTCGGAGTGGGAAATTGTGAACTAGTGGAGCTGCAGAACACCCTTGGAAAAAGGGATCAATTTGTGTCCCACAGAAAGGCAATTCCTTCTGAGGCAGAACACAGTGGACTTGGCAGTGCTGAGCCACACTGGTTTTAAGGCAGGAGCTCAAGATTTGTATCCTGGTGATGTAACTCCAGAATATTTTCCTCTCCTTAGGGTATTTGCATGGAATTAATGTTCTGTTCAGGTGCTGAAAACTTTTGCAATGTAAAGTCGTTCAAAGATTTGGCTTTTATCTGCTAAAATAAATGACAGAATGAGATGAAGGTTCATGAGCACCTTAATAAACCTTTAAGAGTCTGCCTTAAATACCAGTTTTCTATCCTAGAAAGCTCATCAATATCGAGACAGCCATGCAAACAGCTAGGAGGCCAGTCCATTAATGAAATGTTAATGACTGAATTAGACCTGTAATAACTGAAGTAGAATGCACTGCTGTGAGTCCATTAACATCAGTGGACCCTGCTGGGAAACAAGTAAACACAACATACAAAGGGAAAACTTGGGCTAATAAACAGTTTTTGTGCAGTAAAGGTGCTTGGAAGCATAAGCTGTAAATCCCATTCACTGCTATGCTAGTGGGGTTTGGGGTTTTTTTTGAAAAGTTTATCTGAGCAACACAACTCAATATACATTTCACAATGTGATAATAAAATGTGTATAACAGCATTTGTGCAAAGTCCATGCCCTGATAGTAAACCAAAGCCTGCTGCCAAATATCCTGACAAACACACCTATCATGATATTCTGTAAGAATAAACAGTGCTCAATGGCAGTTTTATTCTTTTATTCTTTAGGAAGAATTCCTGGCTGTGAGGGTGGGCAGGCCCTGGCACAGGTTGGGCAGAGAAGCTGTGGCTGCCTCTGGATCCCTGGAAGTGTCCAAGGCCAGGTTGGACAGGGCTTGGAGCATCCTGGGATAGTGGAAGGTGTTCCTGCTCATGGCAGGGAGTGGAACAAGGGCTTTAAGGTCCCTTCCAACCCAAACCATTCCATGGTTGCTACTGAAGCCAGTCCAGGTGGGGAGTAGTGAGCAGTAGTTATCGCCTGATAGATGGCTGACCCAAGTGAAATGGAATTTATGGGCCCTGACTAAGACCCTCGTAGACATCTCAGAAACTACCACTGTTGGCACTAATTAAGAGCACTGTTAAAGTTTTATATTGTGCCTTAAAAGTTGATTGTGCTTTGCAGAAGGTGTTAACCCCAGCAAAGGCAATGGGAAACAGCAACACCACCAATGGCTCCAGCAGTGACCTTGTAACCCACCACGTGAGGGCTCTTGGCTTGGGATACAGAAATTAATGACTTCTTAGAATGAGAGCTTCCTCTTTCCAGATATGTAACTTACTCTTCCCCCCCCCTCCCCCCCAATAAAAGTGAAATAAAAATAGTTGCTTTTCCTTACAGTCCTGGAAATCTCAGCAATTTCCTTACACAGTGGCTGAAGTAGGAAGAGTCTGGATCCTTTCTAGACCTCTGCCTTTTTGGCAAGATTCAGAAAACTGTGTGGAGCTCAGCACCTCATTTCTGCTCCTGGAAACCTCAGTGTATCTCCCCAGGGGCTGATTTTTTCCCACCTTGCCCCTCCCTGGCATGCAGGGGGTTGATTTGCATTTTATTCTGTAATAATACAAATACTTTCCCTGGGTTTTCCCATTAAAAAGGATCTGCTGTAGTTTTTCCAGTGAGGATTCATTTGCACTAAGGACTGCTAGTTACGGGGGTCAGATCCTTGAGGAAGATGTGGGATATCTGTTCCCAGATCCCAAGGCTGGCACAGACTCCACTGTCAGTGAACCAGGTGCATGTTGTGCTTCAGGTCTGTATCCTGAAATTAGGGATAATATCACCTCATTGTCTTATAGAGGTGCCTCGAGGGCAAAACCATTATAGAAAATAACACTAGAACATATAAAACCTAAGATTAAAAATATATGCATTATTAATTTCCTTCAAGTACCAGCTTAATTTAAATTTTGGGCAACTGATTGTCTGAGTCCATGGTGGGCTTTTGGTTTTATGGCACTGTCTTTATGTCCCAGAATAGTGTAACACTGAAGGACTGTACAGTGAAAGTTAATTTAATTAGAAAGAACACAGTGAGCTGACTATGTGCATTGAAGAAATAAATACAATATCTGAATAGTGAAAGAAATGGTAGAATTAACTGTAAATCCTGTGAACCACTCACTACTCTTCCCTCTGCACAGAACACTTTTCATGTCTCCTGAGCTGGGCTGGACTTCAGAACTTGCTAAATAATATTAACAGGTTTTTCTTTTCAGAAAAAGCAAATCTTGATATGGCAAGTTGTACTGTCTGTAATTCATTTGTCAGCAGAACAGTCTTTTTCTGTCTTTTACCATTTTTACTCGTTTCCTGCAGCCTTTGTCAAGTTTCTTGCTGCGTTTCCACTGACAACTTCAGGGAGTAAGTTTTGTACAGTGTTCACAACTGTAAACATGAGACCAGTTCTAAAATTCAAACTATACAATGAAATGGTCCATGAAAAGGAGATCAGATGCAAGTAGTAACACGTGACAAGAGAACATCTACTGGATTGGAACTGGTGGACTAACCCTCTCTCTGCAGTAATTCATAGCACTTGAGCACACTCCTTCTATTTTGTACACCTTTGAAAATGAAAGACAAACTCTTGGCAGACACATTTTACATTTGATGCCTGAGAAGTGAAGAAAACAGTAACCTGACATATGTTTTTCTGTAGTAAATCAGTGGAAAGGTGATGTAAATTGCTCAACACACTGATTCAATCATGGCATCACTTACGTAAGGGCCGGAGATTTCATTTTGTGTTTTGCAGCTCTAAGAGGAGGTGAAAAAGAAATATTTTTTCCTCAGATTTTTTCTTCTCTTTGTGACAGACTTTTCCTGAAAAACCCAGGATATCTAAAGCCTTTCTTGAAGCCCTGTGTCATGTACATGGAAAACTTTGATGGACCCAGTGCTGAGTTGGAAGAGAAAACTTTGTCAGAGCTGATTTTCCAAAGTTATTACTTTGTTAAGTTATTATCAATAGAGGATGGTGCATGTGATGTTTTGGCTCTCTGAGTGGTCTGTGCAAAGAGAGGAACTTTTAAGATAAACCTAAGTAATATTTCACTGTCTTGTAACCCTCAGCTGAGTCACACCAATTTTAAATCAGAGGTGATACGGTGGGAAGTGAAACAGCAACCAATGTAAGGTGGTGTAACAGGCCAAAAGGAATAATCAGGTAAAGGTTTGTAGCTAATAGAGATAAATTAAGGATCTTTGTATGGTTTTTTACACATAATGAAAAACCTGTTCTCTTTAGAAGGGCTTTGGCCAAGGTGTCCAGTTGTTGAAAGTGAGAACAGAGGTTTAAAAACTGGGTGGAAGGAGAGAGGGGACATGACACAAGCAGAAACTTTGGAAGTAGGGAGAGGTGTTTGAGAAGCAAGATCTGTAGCAGAGGGAGGAACAAGAAGCTTGAGTGCAATGTGGGAAAGGCAGGAGAGTCAGCAATGAAGGGAAGATGTGAATTTCTTGATTTTTCAGGGATGATCATTTCAGTGACTGCATGTTTCATCTGGTGATGGAGGTGATGGGATGGGGGCAGCTGCAGCCATCAGAACCACAGATGAAAACCCCTTGAACAAGGAGTTTTAGCTTTGGGTACAGGAAAGGATGAGAATTGACCTTAGAGATGCAGGTGGCAATTCAGGCTGGGTCTCAGCACCGAGGCGCTCCCTGGCTTTGTCGCATCTGACTTTGTTTCTCACCTCTAATTTGGTGGTTTAATTTTCTGCAGCCAAGGGAGGACTGACATTATTGAGTGAGTACAAAAAATTGATTACAGTCTGTTTAGAATAAAATTGCATTAGAGCTTCCTTTTTCCCTTTGTGGAGGAATACCTTGATGCTCTTGGCAGCCTCCAAGATAAACCAGCCTGCCCTGAAATCCCTGAAGCTCGACCCCACCCTGTGAGAGCTGTTGCTTTTAGTCCCCTTTTTACAAACTTGAGAAAGTAAAAAGATTTCAGTAAATATATTATTTGTCTGATTTTGCTGCCTGGTCTCATGCAGTGAAGTTTTCTGAACTATCACTTTAAATTCTTCTTGCTTTGAGTCATCCCATCCCATATATAATTTGAACAGGTTTTTGTGTAATTATTTCTCTCAATAATTACCATCATACAATTGCTATAGCTGCCACTTTTGTTTGTCTTTCCTGCCAGAGAATAGCAGGAATGTATTAGGCAGTTGTGTAACTTATGATCTTGGATTCATGTTTAAAATGCATGGAATATTTTTCATTTTCTGTTTGAAGCAATACCTCATCTGGGATCATATCTCACAGTGCAAGTTTACACTGGGTAAGTGGATGCCTTGTACTGTAAAGGGGTATAATCTACACTGGAAAAGAAAAAGGACATAAGAAATAAATAAAATTTGAATTTTCAAGGTTTTAGAGAGCCAGTGAATATTAATGGCTGCAGGTAGAGGTGTAGCACATCTGGACAGTCATGCAGGGAGGCTTTGTGTGTGTGATCTCTTGTTCCCTCTTAAATAAATTCGATTTCGCCATCATTAGAGCCCTTTGTTGTTGTCTTTTGATGAGGATTCTAGGAAATTGGTTGCTGGCGTGCGTGGTTTACTGGCAGGGAGAGCAAACTGGAATTTGCAGGCACAAATGTTCCTACTGGATGTCTAATTCAAGAAGTTGTACTCTCCAAAGGAGAGAAAACTTTTTCAGTGTTGAGTTTGCTGTGTGTGCTTGTTTCTTTCCCCCCAGAGTAGGTGGGAATAGATACATAGGACGGAGGAAAGGGGTGGCGTGAAGGAGAATTTTTGGTACCAAATCCACCTGCATAAAAGTCAGTGCTCAACTGGGTGTACAGAGGAGTTGAGGGCAACCCCTCCATGTCACAGTGAAATAACAAAATGATGGCTCATTGTTCTAAAAGAATCAGTGATGATATTTGAAAACTGATTTATGGCTTTCTACTGACAAGTATAATTAGAGATAAAACTTTTTCATCTCATGAGTCATACTGAATTTTCTTTTGAGGGACACTAAAAATTGAAATGTAAAAGAAAAAAGGGAGGAAACACATATTATTTGGCGTATGTAGGTATGAACTTTTTTAAAGAGAGGTTGGGACTGGGATGAAAATTTACATAATGACAGAAACAGTTAAAAATTGCAGGGGGAAGAGGGTGGCTGGAAGAGAACAATCAGGGCCTCTGTGTCCATGTTGGACAGCGGGCACGTGGGCACCAAACTTTTCTTTGCCTTTTAGTACTTTGAGTTCAAGTGAGAAAACAGGCTGAGTGTACAGATGCATTTGATTACTAATGATCATCATAACATGAGCAGCACCATGATTTATTAGAGGAGCTGTTGACTGGGATTCCAGGAAAAGGTAATTGTTTCAGAATTATGCCCACAATTAATTTCACATGTGTGAAGGCCATTAACTCCAACTACAGGCCATGGGATGCACATTCACAGCAAGAGCTGAGGTTTGGGATGGGAAGGATGGGCGTCTGGATTTCATGGGGGTCTGAGTGCAGGATGCTTGGGGTTATTTTCTGCTCCGTCTCTGACTTCCTCTACAACCTTAAGTAATGATGCAGTTCCTCTGAAATGACAAAGTGTATCAGTGGAATGAAATGGTGAGATGGAAACATCAGCAATCCTAAGGTGCTCGGACTGTGACAGCAGCAGCTTTTGTAAGTAGTAGGATGTTGGAGGAGAGAGCTACCAGCAGCGGAAGGACAGTTTCAGCAACACAGATCTGCGACTGCCTGACCCCTGGATGCTGCAACTTGCCTCCATATGGACTACTGTTATGCCAAAGGACTGTTTACAGTTTAAGAATTTTACTGTTTGAGGATTTTATAATGTTATATGTTTTTCCTTTGTTCTCCTATGTGCCCTGGTGGGATTTTCCACCCACATGGCTCCTAACTCACCCTCAATTGCCTCCTGCTGGCAGAGAGGTAGCACCTCTCTATTTGGCTTACCCCTGTCCCTGTCCTCCCAGATTTGGGGGTTCTTGCCTTGTTTGGCAGGACCGTCCCTGACCCTTCCCCAAAACCTTCCCAGGTTCCACCTCGTTCCAGAACCCTCCCCCCCGATCCTATATAAGCTGTGCACAAGTTCCAATAAAGCATCACTTTTTTGCAACTTCCTACCTCATCCTTGGAGTGGCTTCATTCCGCCCCCCGTGACCCTTCAGGACTGCAGTAGGATATGTTTGAACACATTATTGTCATTGGTCCGTAGTCATCCGTATGTTTCAATGCTGCTGGTGTTGCTGCTGCCAGTGGAGCAGGAAGGAGAAGTCAGACTCTTGTATGAAGTAAGTATGTATTAGCAGTACTGCTGCTTGTGCTACCCCATGAAATGCTAACACTCATGATGTTCCAAAAAGCCCTGTACTTTGCATCCCCAGCAAACACTACATATATGTTATGACTCGTAATACGGTGCATTTTGAGCAGAATTAATCCTTACTCAATCACTCAACAATGAGAAATATTGAGTTGTTTTTCTTAAGGATTAGGAAAATTCTTTTGGAAGGAGATAAACATTTGTCCCTGCTGGAAGCTCCTTCAGCTGCAATGCATCATTGTGCCTGACCAGCCCTAGAAACCTTGGAAAGACAAAATATGTACAAGCTGGTTGTTAAGCATATGTGATATGTTTTGCCTTGTCACCTGGCAACAAAAAGGTTTTTCTAAACAAATTTCACACATTGCCAAAATTCCAACTTTTTGAAACACGTAAGCTGCTTATTTTTTATTTATTTATTTCCCCTTTGTCAAATGCAGCCCAAGGTACGACTTTCTCAGAAGAGCAAATATTGCCATTTCTACTAGTGGAGAAATAACTTTTGTAAATTTAATTCACTTAGTCTTATGAACTGCATGGAACAGCATTGGAACTGTAAGAAAATATTGAAAATATGCTGTCTATGAAATTATTCCTAATCTGTCCTACACGTGTTTTAAAGTTAATAAACAAACCAAGGCAAACAAATCTTTGATTGACCTAAATGCAGCTAATGAGCTTAAAAGAAAATAAGCCCAGCTGAGGACAAAGTTTTCAATAATTAATAAATAATAAAAGAAGGGATATAAACTTGGTGAAGGGTCTAGAGGGGAAACCACATAAGAAAGGGCTGAGGCCACTTGGTTTGCTCAGTCTGGAGGAGACCGAGAGGAGATCTCATTGCAAGTACAACTTCCTCAGGAGGGGCAGGCACTGATCTCTGCTCTGTGTGGACCAGGGACAGCCCCAGGGAAGGGCTGGAGCTGTGTCAGGGCAGGCTTAGGTTGGATCTCAGGGAAAGGTCCTTCCCCCAGAGGGTGGTGGGCACTGACCAGGCTCCCCAGGGCAGTGGGCACAGCCCCGAGGCTGCCAGAGCTCAGGGAGTGTTTGGACAACAATCTCAGGGACAGGGTGGGATTGTTGGGGTGTCTGTGCAGGGCCAAGAGTTGAATTGGATCAACCTTGTGGGTCCCTTCCTACTCAGGCTATTCTATGGTTCTATAATTTCTGTGTCTATAATGGGTTTTGGATGAATATATTATGTGGTGAAAGAGAAAGCTGTTAATTTTTCTTTTTGAGTTGCGGAATATTTAGCAGAGAAATGATCAGATTGTTGGCTGACATGTTGCTGTGTGTTCAGTTTGGGGAGTTAAAAATCCACTGAAATATCATTTCTTAAGCTTGAATTAAAGGTTTTAAGGACAATACTTCAAACTGCAGTGTAAAAGCTACATTGCTACACTCTGGCAAGCTTTAATAACCTCATACATTCGGTTACCTCCTTAATCTGCCAGTTCTGTTTTCTATACATCTGATTGCCAATATATTTATCTTTCACCAGTGGTCCTTCCCTCCCTCCCCTGTGCAGGCAGTGGCAGTGCTGATCCAAGACAGTGCTGATGGGATTACAGCTCATTACCATGCCGAAGGTGGTTGGGATTTGGATGCACAATGGGGTGTGACACCGTTGAGTGAGGGGAGGCAACTTGTTATAAATGACAATGCTCCCATAATGACACACACGGAGTTTGGGAGTCAGCAATGATGAGTGGACCTCTTCGTGTTATCCTTGGTAGGAGATGATGCCCAGGAAGTAAAGATGGATGATTTTTCCACGTGGTTCACCCAGGATTTCACTGGTTCCATCCCACCAAAGCGATGGGTTGTCACCAGATTTGCACACCACAAGCACCAAAGTGCCACATGTTGGCATTGAGCTGCAAGGGGAAGTGTAGAGATTTTTAATTACCTTAATGGTGAGCTAAAATGTTCTTGTGCTTCCAGTGGCATGGAGAGTGCAGAAAAGGGCTATAAAATGCTAAAACAATGGTAGTCTCCTCGCTGAATGATGCAGCACTCTGTAATAATGTGGTGCGTTTGGAAAAGATCTGTATTTTTTCAAAGACAAACATCAAACAGAAGGAAAAAGGTTATGTCACCTTCACCCTCACAGTACTGTCATTTATATGCTATCAGCTCATTAAATTCACATTAAGATACTCCATGGGACTTTAGGAGCTATTAGTGCACCTAAAATGGCATAACAAAATCTCAGTTCACTTTAAGAGAGATGGCATTGCGACATTTTGTATTTCATCACTGAATTATTATGGTCTCAGATGCATTCTGCTGTGATGGTAATGGAAGGAGGAATACTAGAGAGGAAAGCCGTCCATTTGTTTATCCCCAGGGAGAGAAAAAAGAAAGTTTGATAAAAAACTAGAGTGAAAGTAAAGCATTAACAATTTAACCCCTGTAGCAATGCTGAGGAACACGCAGGATTTCTATATTCTGCTTTTCAGGACGTTTTTAAAAAAAAAAAAAAAAGAGAGGATGAAAATTTTGTTTATAGGGAGTCGCTTCAGGCAGTGGAAGGTGCAGCAAATGTACTGCATGAATGCATCTCAGTCTTTTACAGGTGAAGTCTCTCCTGGCAGCCATAAAATACCTTCCTTCATATAAATTCTCAAGATAAAAATGGTTATTGTGATTAAATCTGACGCTCTTGTTAGTTTGTTGTTGTTTTTTCCCCCTCTTTGGCTTTCATCAGCAAATAGTTGCGTTGCTATAGGTAAATCTGTTACCTTGTATTTATAAATCCCACGTGGGATAATTCCCAGGCACTAGGCTCAGGAAGGAATAAGGAAAACTGAAGCCATACCAGTAATTATTAAATAAATAATATATAGGTATAAATGCTAATTAAACACCATACTGATTGATAAATAATGATTAAAATTGTATTTGAATTAATAAACCATATATATTTATGTTTTGAGTCTGGAAAATAGCTTGGTCTGCGGATGCTTCTTCTACACAGTAAATGCAGCTGTACATTAAATATATAAATAATATGTATTGAAGGATAGAAAATGAGTTCAATTCAGTTTTTAATTTGAGGCAAAGGTAATTTACTTATAAATGTGTACGAATTATTTTTAAAAAAAACGAAGGTTGAAGGACATTCAGTCACTTCATGTAACATGTTTTTCTTAATATCTACTTAGAATTATTTAGAAACCAGTAATTCCTTAGAAGTGCTTCCTTCCCTCTCCAATCAACACAAAAATTCCATGACTCAAGAGCTCAGCCTCACATGGAATAAAAGGCACCAGAACAGGAGAAAAACTTGAGAGTCTAAAGCATTGTGGGGCCTCTGAAGTTTCCCATTCACGGGGAGTGAAATCCCTCCCTGCACAAGCAGAATTGAAGCTTTCAAAGTACCTCTTAAGTGCAATTACCCAACCTACAGGTCTGTGGTGGAGCAGCAGAGAATTTCTTCAGTGGAGAAGGAGCTCCAAGACATTGGAAGTCATTGCAACAGAAAACTCGAGGTTTTGAAAGGAGCAGCACAGAGAATAATCACTTAATAAGTGCCCAGCAAGCACCTGCTAAATTTAACACAGCTTTTGCCTACATTTAGTGCTTCAGAGCATAATCTCTTCAGCACAGGGATTCTGCTGCTTGTTAGATAGTTCACCTGTTGAAAAGCACCACAGACACCAATTTTATCATCACTAAACTGCTCTTGAATGGTTACTCTGAAGGCTAAAACCTGATCGTGGATATAGTTTTCCGTCAGTCAAAAAAGAAGGTGTGTTGCACTTAAAGCCCTGGGCTTTGCCTGGTGTTGGTTTGCCCTTTCCTGATGGTGTGGTGTCCTCATGGTGTGGGATGCTGACCTGAACACTGGTCATCTTGGGAGGCAGCACAGCTCATTCCCACCAATGACTGCCAGAAATCCTAGAGGAATTAATAGGGAATTTTGTCCAGTCTGGGACAGGAATTTTAAAGGTCTAATGGGGATTTACAGTCCTGGTGTTATTGCTGAAGTGCACTAAATTTTAACCTGTCTTCAGGCAATGGAGCAGTTGAAGCCACGAGAAGTTTTTGCACATAAACAGGGGAACTTTATATTTAGAATGATGTGAGGCAAAAATCAGCAGTGGTTGTGCAATTTTGGGGAAAGTTCTGGGTCTTCCTCATGGAAGATGTCAAAACCAGAGGATGCTGTGAGGTGACTCCTAGATCAGTCTGGTAAAGGCGGCTGTAATTGTCTGTATTTTAAGTGTTCTGTTCAAACCTCAAGATGCCAAATATTTGGAATAGCTGGAGAAAAATACAACTATATATGGATTTACTTGCATATTTATTTCCAAAGGAAATCAGTGGGTAAAACCAGGTTTATAATTTTTTTGGTACTTGCCATATTACCACTGACATAGTGATGTATTTTTGAGATGTAAATTTAGAATTAAATTAATTTATTTCATTTCCAAGGGAAATCTTCATTGTCAGGAACAAAGATTCAAGCCTTGAGATTGTGGCCAATTTAACCCAAACACTGCGACAGCTGTTGCACCAAGCTCCCAAATTTCAAGCTCTAAGTCATGCTTTGTGACCACTGTGGCATGGATTAGGGCATTCATGAGAGGAAACCACAAAGACTTGTCCACCTCTAGAGAAATATACTTTTTTAACATTTATCTAAACTTTTTGGGATAGATTTAGATTATTTATTTGGTTTGCTTTTATTTAGATATATTTATTTAGCTAGAAGTAGTTCTTATTCTTCTTCAATGACAACATGGTTGTGTAGAAGTCAATCATGCCATCAATGGATGAATAAAAGCTTGTGTTCATGTGCTGGCTTAGATGGAGAGTTGCTTCTGATCCACACAGCTCTAACTCCAGAAGAAATGTTCTTCTTAAAAGTGAGTATCTTGGCAGAGAATATCCTAAGGCAAAGAAGCTCCAGCACAGCAAATTCAGAGCAGAAAAGCCTCCAGTGCTGTTGAGAAGACCGGGAGAAACCTTTGTTGTGTTTTTTTCCCAAACCCAGCATAGCAGTCAGGTTCCTGAGAATCACATTTGGTCCAAAATTTATGAGAGTTGACTAATACTGTCCCTTCCAAAGGAAATGTCAAGGGCAGGCAGACCCACTCCTACTCCAGGCTAAGAGCACATGGCTGGGTGCTGGGGATGAGGACATGGGGGAGGTTTGTTTTTCACCCTGTCACCTTTGAAAAACCCAATGTGAGCCAGCTTATCTGCTGTGTGTTCCAGTCTGTGTCTGCCTGAGAGAAATAAAATAAATGTTGACATCATTCCCATCCACCAAAGAGGCTAATTTTACATCAAAAGCACTGTGCAAGCTTTTATGAAGTTTGCCAAAAGATCCAGGGACTGTGATATTTAATAACATTCAGGGATATCTAATTTGCAATCTTTTCATCAGGTCCAAATAATTCATGTTATTTGTTTACTGTAAGACTAATATAAAGTAGCTTTTATTTCATATCTCGCCTGGCCACCCAGGCCTTGTTAAGTGTTTTGCACCATGTCTTACTGATCCTTAATATTTATTTTATAAGGTGGAACAGAGTCTATCCCCTATCCTTGTATAATCACCTAAACAAAAAACCTCTTCCAGCCAGTAAAGAGCTTAATTTTGCACTTTAGTTTTCTGTCACATCTCATGACATAGAATAGATACTCATTGTGGCCACTAATGACTTGTCTGCCCCGTGAATTCTTTCACAGATATTCACTGAAATAACTGTAAGGAAATATTGCTGTGCTTATAGACCTACCTGGGGTTCAGTATCTCGGTATTATGTGGAGTGTCAAGAAAATAACCGTGGGATGCTCACTCTGTGAATTGTTCTTACAGCTGCACTAAACCTGCCCAGCTCCATGACATCTCCAGCGGGATTCGGTGCTACCACCGTCCTCTCAACAGCTAAAGGTAAGCCAACCAGAAGCTAAACCGGGACCTGCCTAGGCTGCTTTGCAGAATCCACCCCAGAATTCCACTCCTAGAAGCCTTTAATTTCCTCAGTCGCCAGTTTGAGAGGACTGGAATAGATTGAGAGCTGAATAAATTTATGCTCTTTTAAAGAATTACAGATTCATAGAATGGTTTTGGTTGGAAAGGATCTGAAACTTCATCTAGTTCTACCCCTGCCAAGGGCAGGGACACATTCCACCAGCCCAGGTTGCTCCAAGCCCCGTCCAACCTGGCCTAGGACACTCCCAGGGATCCAGGGGCAGCCACAGCTTCTATGCCCAACCTGTGCCAGGGCCTCACTACCCTTCCTGTCTTTCTTCCTATCCCATCTAACCCTCCTCTCTGTTAGTTTGAAGCCATTCCCCCTTGTCCTGTCACTCCAGGATCTTGGAAATAGTCTCTTTACATCTTTCTTGTAGCTCATTCAGGTACTGAGGTGAACCATTAGGTGACCCCGAAGCTTCTCTTTTACAGACTGAACAATCCCAATTCTTTCAGCCTTTCTTCCCAGCAGAGCTGCTCCATCCCTCTGATCATCTTGGTGCCTCCTCTGCACTTGTTCCAATAGCTCCATGTCCTTCCTGTGCTGGCGACCCCAGAGCTGTGCGATCTCATCAGAGTAGAATATAGGGACAGAATCCAGGGACAGAATCCCCCCCTTCCCTGTTGCCCTCAAAGCCCAGGACATGGGGGGTTTCTGGGCTGTGAAGGGCACGTTTCTGCCTCATGTCCAGCTGGGCTCCCATGGGAGTGCTCAGCAATGTTGTTCTAAGCACCCACAAAGCTGATTTTGGCACCAGCTCTCTGCTTCAGTGTGTGGATGAGATCCTGACCTGCCTTCCTCTCGTGGCTACACACAAGGTATGAAATCAATAAGAAAATTATTTGCGTTATCTCAGTCAATTAAGGAGTGCATTTAGAAATAATGAGGTGAAGCCCAGAGACATAAAGTGTATGCATTATTTGGCAAAAACAAAAAGAAAACCCAAATAATTTAGAAGCATGGAAAATCTTTACTAGTCTGAACAATGAACAGCAACTTGAGTTTAATAGGTAGGTAATTATATATAGCGAATGTAGAGTACAATTAAAAAGAAAACCCTATTCAACAGTGAACCTCAAGTATTCTTGTTAAATCAGACAGGAATAAATAAAGATTTGTGGGTTTTTTTTCTGGGGGAAAAATAAATATAAAAGGTCACAACATGTCTCTAACTTGTCTGGACATGGCTAGAGGGAAATGTTGTGTAGCAGAGTTCTCCCGTGGACTCCAGGCTTTAGGTCAAAGCAGTAATTGTAAGCGATCAGTCAGTGTCCTGCTTCTGTCTCCTGCACTTGTCTGAGCAACAAGATCCTAAAGATTGGGATCCTTAAGGGAGTCACTGCCATTGCTGGCGAGATGTGCCACTGGGTTGTAGCCAAATCCCTGACTGGACCCACCACCACCATAATGAAAGGAAATTCTGGGACATTTTCTGGTGTTTCATAACGGCACAATAATCCCTATAGCCAATGTTTTGATTCCCAACATAAGGAATTTAGCATAAAGCTCAGGGTTCAGATGTGGAATGAGTTACTGTGGCTTGACAAATTAACAGACCTTAACTGAGCCCCAGAAACCAATTTGGTGCACTCTCATAGCCTGTGACAGCAGGAAGGCAAAATACATTATCCTCAGCTGGAAAGAAAGAGGTGTAATCTAACTGGTTTTATCCTTTTTTGAGTTGGCCCAAGTGGGGCAAAGCACTTCAGCACAGACTTCGTGATTTTTCAAGAGCAGATACTTCAACACAGACTTAGTGAATTTTCAGTCTGTGGTAACTCCTGTGTCTCAGCTCTTGATTTGTGAGTTCTGTCCAAGTTGCCTGAAGATTCCAAGCATTGCCAGTGTCAGACTAGCATGGATGTCCTGTCTCCTGTGGGACTGGAGTGCCAAGGAATGGACCATCAGGAGGAGTGGTGTAAGGCAATGAGTGCAAATAAACCAGACAAAGTAAAATCCAGCTCTGGAACATGATATTTCCAAGGAATCAGAGAGTTTCTCACCTTTTAAGCAGGTCCACATGAAGTTCTTCTTTCTATTTATTTTTTACATTTTCTAAAGCATGGGCTCTTATGCCAGAGGAAGTCTGGGGCAGGCAGAAATTAAGACATTGGCTGAAATTTGAAGTGACCGAATTTCTGAGTGAGGATTTCTCCTACATTTCCTTGCTTTCCAAAGAAGGTGGCACCCGCTGTGACACACGTTACTGTGCACTCAGACACGCTTCATTTGGGGGAGGGGGACAGATAAAGTAGAGTTCGTGGATGACTTTAGCTTTGTGTCTCTCACCTTGTTAGGAAGTGCCGTGAATAGCCCAGACTCAATCTGACACCCTTCAGGAAATCTTTATTCTAGCACTGAAATTGCCAAATAAATGAGCCTTTGATACTAACTGTGGAAAGCATTGCTTTGGGAAGTGTAGAAGAAACAGGGTGATGCTTATTTGCATGTTGTGGGGAGAAAATATTGATTTGGAGAGTGAAAATACCTTTTCAGAAGGAGATTAGAAAAGACAGTGAAGTTTAATTCTGTCCTTAAACCCTGAAATCATAAACATGGACCTCAGAGCCATAAGTGGAAGATCAACTACTTGGACTAAGATCTTAGATAAAAATAAGTTGTAGATAGAAGAAAAAAAAAATCTGAGTACAGAAGAAGTTAAAATACATATCAGCAAAAAGAATGAAGGGGATTAAAAGTCAATAAAATGAAACAAAAAAATTGGAGAAAAGAAAAGAAAAAGTAAAAGAAAAAGGAAAAAAAGAAAAAGGAAAAGAAGTTTGAGAAAATCATACTATAAATTCATATAAATTAGGAGTTGACCAGCATGACCATGGATCTAAGAGTGGTTTCAGGTCTTAGTGGTTGCACTCTTTGCTTGATCAGATTTCAAAATATATGTTTACCCTTGACCAAAGTGTCCCTGGTCCATATTTACTTCTCTGAACATTTATTGAGCCATAAAGAGCAAAAACATGCTGTCCTGAACACTGATTGCCAATTGCAAATTGCACGAAGTCCCAAGGATGAGACTTTTACACTTTGGAAATGTTTTCTCAGGATGCTCGTCAGTGGACTGTCTGGAAAAGATGGCTTAGGAAGTATTTATCCAACCTGTGTGTGCGTTCAATGGGAAAACACTGTATTTCTTGAATTTTTAACTGTGTTTATACATTTGAATTTTATTTCTTTTTAAACAGTGGGTCATTTGAGTACCTGGCACAGATGTGTATGGTCTGCTCTGAGCTCAAATCTGGTTTAAGGAGAAGGAGTGATAGTCAAACTCCTGGCTAGACCAGAGTCATATTTACTGTACTATCTACTCCTATAAACATCTTTATGATAAGATCATACATAGATCTGAAAACTGGTTAAATGGGAGATATGGACAGTCCCACCTACTGCCTAAAACGTCTTGATATTGAGGTGACTCCTTAAACCCCTGCCATGTGCGATGATTTTGTGCAAATCAGGTTTCCCTGGATGTAGCTCATTTCACCCATAAAATAGGGATGATCAGCCATGCTTTCCTCCTCTATAAAGTCTTGGAATTTGCTTTTGGGCTGAATATCCTTGTTTCATGGGAAACCAGCCAGATCCATAACTGGTTTGCAGCAGAGGAAAGCATATAAAAGAAAAAATAATCAGTGTTGTACACCAGTAATTGCTCTTATAAATACTTTTATTTTTGTTGTTGTTTTGACTCACAAGAACAAGCAGGAACATTTCACTGTTTTCTTAGGGCTGTCTAGTATTGCAATAGTTATATTGCAGACTTCCCATTAAATCAAGATCCATATTAGACAAAACCTGCTGTCTGGTCTCACCATCCGACAATTTTTGCTTGATGAGAACTTCAACTCTCACTAGTGATGAGTGAAACTGTTCCTGAGCTCATCTGTTGGTACAAGAATTGCCTCAAGAGTATCCAGCAACTCTGCAAGGTCTGAAACGAATCTGTCAGTGCACTGACCTTGACTTTGCCCTTATTCCAAGTATATGTATCTCTAGATATCAACAATCTAAACAGAACTAAAACCCTAAGCAACCAAAATATAAACAATCAAAACAACAAATGCATTTGTTGCATTAGCTGACAGCACCCATAATGTCATCGGACAAATATGTAAATACTGACCTAAATCCCTTTGCTGGAGACTTTTGTGTTCACTTTAAATGTTGGAACAGACAGCAGCTCAGGCATGACTAGCCCTGGGTCTGACCACAATCCTTGGTGCCCACACGGCCCCGGGTGCAGAGCTGTGCCACAGCTACTCCTGCTTGGAGCTGAGCCTTGCTGGGACTCTGTGGGATTTCAGGAAACTCAAGATTTCATTCTTGTGAATTTGGCACCGCTCATTAGCATTCAATTAATTAAAACCAAACTTATAACATCTTTTGGCAGAGTTCAAAAAATAGACATCTGAATGTGCAGAGAACTGGAGTACTGACCCAATCCATCAATTAGTTGGACATTAATTGCATTTTTTCCAACTGACTTCAGGATTTGTAGATCAAACCAAATGTGGTAGTGTATGTGGAGTCATTTTTTGCTGCTGAACCCTAAGACTTTGATAGGTGTTTCCTAAAGCAGGTAATTCACATTACTGTTCCTTTCCATTTGGATGTGGATGGAAGCAGGATAGCAATGCTTGGGTGCTTCTTTGGTCACGTTGGCCAAACCAGGATATTCCAGTCTCTCAGATCTCCAGGGACAGACACTCAGATTTTGAATCACTGTGGAAATTCATATAAATGGGTTCTCATTTTTAGCCTTTGGGCTGAGCAGGAGATGTTCGCTTTTCCAGGCATTGCCTCTTCCCCAAAGAGCAGGCAAAGCTGATGGTCTAGGTGAAGATGAAACCAAAAGGCTGGAAAGATTTTGAAATGTACATTTTTAAATATCCAAAGAACCATTTTTGCAGTATATCATGAAAATACCTGCACTATACAGTTAGTTGATACACAAAAAACTCCTGATCTGAACCATTTTGGAAATTCATCTATGCCCAGTTAAATCAGAAAAGTAGCGAGTTCATCAAAATTATCAAGTATTCAAGAAAACCTGTATTTACATTTCAATAATTTTTATAAAACAGATTTCAAGTAGTTTGTAAAATTTCTTACACCTCTGATAACAGATTTTTTCAGGTAAGAATTAAACAGTTGTCAGTCACTCTAATTATAACTCTTTCTGATTTAATATCCCTAATTCTGGAGCTTCTCTTCCTTACTAAGGTGATGTTCACCTCGAGATAGGCAGCGTTTCTCCTGCTTCTGGAGAGCTGTGGTCTGGTTTATATGGAATATTGAGGATTTTCAGCATTCCCAGATGTTTAATCCAGACCAATTTCAGCAGAAGCCAGGCAGCTCTGGGATCTGTGATGTCATTTGCCACATATAAAAGGACAATAATGCCATTTGCCTGCCTCCGTGAAATTTTATGAGGGTAAAACTAAAGTTAGGATTGTCTTTGGGAGTGTTTCTGACAGCACTTTTCAACAGCTTTATAGGAAAAACTTTTTGTTGCTGAACTTTCTGTGGAGGGATGTGCGAGGAGTTAATTTATTATGATTTTAAGGGAACTGAAAACCAGAATTTCACATTCTGTTTATTTCAGTATTGATGTGTGTCTGCCCAGTGTAGAATTTCTGTGATAAATATTTCTGTTTGGGATGTTTTTTTAACGTGGATGATTCTAAACAAGACTGAAAGTGGAATTTTAGAACGATTTGGGCTTGAAGGGACCTTAAAACTCATCTCATTCCATCCCCCTGCCATGGGCAGGGACCATTCCACTGGACCAGGTTGCTCAATCCTTATTTTGTTCCATGACAGTGATAATGCAATAAAATGCTATTTATTTTCTTACAGGGAGACCCTGAAGAGTCTTAGGCAGATTCAAATCAGGAACTTTGCTGTCAGATATGTAATTTTGCTTAATTCTCCTTTTATTTTCTCTAGCAGCACATAATGGAAATAAAGAATTGCTTAAACCCCCTTCCTCACCCACTGAACTGACATGTCCTTACTAGATACAAAGTACTGAACAATATAAAACATGAGAAAACAAATAACATTTGAACACTTCCAACATTTGTCTTCTCATATAATCGGGAAGTGCAGCAAGTCACTGCTTTTCTCTAATACTGAAAGTTACATTTTTAATAGAAAAGTCTGTTATCAGCTCTTCTATAATTTCCTCTAAAATATCGAATAACCAAGGAAATTTTTCATTTGTACTGTAATTTCATTCTGGATATTATTTTTGATTATGGTCGAGGTTAACTTTGATGTTCTCCAAATGAATTTCAAAGACCATTTATTCAGTTAATTTTTCAGGCAAAAACACACAGAAACTTTCATCCCAGTTGGTAAGCAGCTATCCCCTAGTTTTATTCAAGTTTTCACATAAAAATGCCAGTCGGGAATAAAACTGACAAATATATTCAATCAAAGACAGAATATTTTTTCCTCTTAAGTTGCAAATGGCTTCATTAAAATAAAAGCACCACCTTAGGGATTGCATAAAGCAGAATATTGGTACCTAAATGGTATTTATGACTCGGCTAAATGTAAAGTGAATTAAAATTTAAAGGATTATAGTCAGGTAGGCCACAGCCACTCGGAGAGGAATGTCCATTAAGAGGATGGAAGAACCTGCTGTCCCCAGCGATGGGAATGTGGTCAGGCACCTCCACACTCAGTGGCACTGGAAATGGAATCCCGAGGTACTTGGGTGGTGATTACTTCAGGCAAAGAAAGGGAAATCCTCCAGAAAAAATCCAGGGATGTGTCTAATTTTTAGTACGTATATGTGTATATAAGGTGTAGATTTATGTGTATGTATATAGATGTATATATATGAAGTATGGATTATGTATTATAGAAATAGATATGATTACAATGTATTATTTAACTACCATAGATATCTATAGATATGTGTGTATATACGCATTATTAAATATATTATTAAATATTACATATATATGTCTATAGATATGTATATACAAAGATATAGAGGCATATATATATTATGTAGATATGTAGAGACATATCACTGCAAATTATGTATATATATTTATATGTAGTTATATATATGTCTATATATTTATATATATCTATATATGCAACATATAGATATATATAAATATATAGAGACACATATATATAACTATATATATATACATATATAAATATAACTATATCACTGCAAACTATGTATAAATATGTATTCTATTTAGATATATAATATTACAGCACTAGAAGGAAACTGCAGATGAAATAGAGCAACAGAGTTAGTGACATTAAATATAACACTTTACAGGTTAAATTCATTAAAATGAAATGCCCTGTTATTTTACCTGCACCACTGCAAACTCTGCTACTTCCATGTCTCACTGAAAATTCCTTCTTGTATTTTAGGGAACATCTGAGACAGGGAGCCTTCATGGTCAGAATCTGCCAGAGCACAATGAATTTTTGATGTGAAGGGGACACAGTGCTTTTGGGTTTGCACTCTCTTTGCACACACTGAGATATATGTGTTGCATTTCCTGATTTTTTATCTTTCAGAAGAATCACAGAATGTTTTGGGTTGGAAGGGACCTTAAAGCCCATCCAGTGCCACCCCCTGCCATGGGCAGGGACACCTCCCACCAGCCCAGG
>JAWWEU010000163.1:2583579-2616970 GCA_035583155.1 Acropternis orthonyx
GGCCCTGGCACAGGTTGGGCAGAGAAGCTGTGGCTGCCCCTGGATCCCTGGGAGTGTCCAAGGGCAGGTTGGATGGGACTTGGAGCAACCTGGGATAGTGGGAGGTGTCCCTGCTCATGGCAGGGGGTGGAAAGAGCTGATCTTGGAGATCCCTTCCAAGCCAAACCATCCTGTGATCTTTAAAGCAATGCAGAGCGAGGCTGTATAATTTTTATGAATTAATTTGGTTTGTTTGCAGCTGGTTATCATCCTGCTCTGGAATATTCACATTACATTAAAGAGAGCACTGGGCCTTTTCTAGATGTTATCATTCTGGCCTTTTAGTTCAGAATTACCACTACTATTACAGCAAGTAGAAGGAAACTCACTCCCACTCGTTGCTGTGATGAGATGCCTCACATCCTCCTCCTTGCGACGGTTTCCTCAGTGTTCCACTTCTCCGATGGAGACACATTTGCAGCAGTGATAACACTTTTCAAAAAGAAACTAATAAAATGTGCACACATATTTTTTTATTTTTTTTTTCTTTTAAGGCTTGTGATTTCCTCCCAACAAAACTGTCACTGAAGCTGGTAACCACATTTAGTAGAAATGATTAGAGATGTGTGACAAATTTACAGCAAAATGCACAGCAAAACTGGAAACATTTTTCTTTTCATCAGCTATATGAAAAGCGAGTGGGAGAAATGTGTTTTTTCTCTCCCTTTCTGCCTGACAGAATACTTGAAAATTTAAGATATGGGAGTATAACTTCTGAATAATATTTCTGTTAAAATAGCAGCCAATTTTTTTAATAGAGAAAACACATTCTGGATGGTAATCGAATGTCAGTGGCCATTGGTTGGCATCATTAATCCACAGGGATGAGACCTCTTGGCTTGTTATCACAGAAAGGTGGAAAAAAAAATTACTATTGGTGTTAGAACGATTAGTAAGGCAGAATTTTTTAATTGAAGAAGAAAGTGTTTGTCCCATAATGGCCATGTTTAATGTAACATACTTAAAAACACCCAAAGAACCAGTCTGGAAAGGTACAGAGGTTTAGATTTGACAAACAGTAATTCAGTGGCTTATCCTGATCAACTTGAAATGTGTCAGTGAAAGAAGTTGTATGTATGGGGTTCCATCTCTGACATATACAAGGTTTACTCCCCTTGGAAAGCACTGAAATAAAAGGTTTCTCTCTCTTGTTTTCTGGTCTTTCCTCAAGAATGGACTGTATTTATCCCAGCTATTGCACAGGTGATCAGAAGGAATTAATGTTGCGTCCTTGATATTTGTGTCTTCTGATCTTGAGGTTTGTAGGTGATTTCTACTGGGAAAGTGTTCTCAAGCTTTGCTTGGTTTTTGTTGCCCATTTTGGGATTTTTCATTTCATTTTTTTCCTCCTTTATGTGCTGTTCTGTTAATTTACCAAAACTTATTTGACTTTGGAATTATACCTTTTGATGTAGCATTCCTGCTCAGAAGTGTAGGTCTGTTTTTTTCAGCTGGTGACTTGTCCAAGTGCACATTGAAGAACGTAAACCAGCACAAAATGGGATGTTTGAGGGTCTCTGAGCTCCATTCCCTCCTGTAGGGAAAATCATGACACCCCATTGTGTCATGATTATTAATCTTATTATTCAGCGGTAATATTTAATGTTGAACTCTGCTTATGCTTGCCAAAGCCTGATTTTCAAATCTGGTGTGAAAAACTGGGCTAAACCTGTCCTAGCACTTGAGTATCTTCCACTTGGAACAGAGGATTTTGGTTCCTTGCCCCCCTTCATTTCATTAGTGTGTGTGGTGTTCTCTCCTCCTTTATCAAGGAGGCAAGCACCTACCTGAAATCTCCAGTTAGAGCTGCATGGCACAGGTCTGTACCTCTTGTGCCCACAAAAATGGTGTAAAAATATAAATATAAAACCTCTGTGCTCCTGTGAGGGCTAAACTGCTTATCTTTAGTGCCTCAATAAAATGCAGACCTCTAAGTCTCTTTTTGGTTTTTCCTTGTTGATGCTCATTTATATCACTATTTAGCTGTCAGTCTTATTCTCTGTCTTATGAGAAAATATGGAATTCCACTTTCTTTAGGCTAAAAGTGAAAAGGTTTGATACTTATTAAGATAGATATTAAGGACAAGAACCCTATGGAATAATAAACCTGTTATTTATCTACAGATTACATGTTTTGGAAGAAAATTCTTTAAAGCCATTTTTAAACAACAGATTTAATGTTGAAAGCAGGTACAATTATATCTCAGATTCCATATAAAAACCTGAACAGAGTAAATGAAACATTGAGTCTCCCAAGCACAGGGAGGTCATATTTTGGGATGAGGTTATCAGCAGCAGAATGGAAGAAGATTAGGGGTGAATATGCAGAGGCCTCAATCTAAAGCAAGTTAATATTAAAATTATGTCTGGAAGTCATTTAAATCCCACAGTAGTGGTTAAATAGAGGGAAAACAATTGTATTTAAGTGTTAAAGGAGGATCTTGGCCAATTGATTGCTGGGTGGAGGGAATGTAAAGGTGTTGGACAACTCTGGAAAAATATAACACACACATCCATGATCTGAGATTGCTGTTAAATACCAGACATTCCCAGGAGTTAAAATACTTTATTTGTGCTCCAGGAAAGACTTATCAAGAGAAAAGAAGTGGTGTGAGGTTTGGGGGGTTTTATTTTGTTATAATGAATGTCCCAGTTGATTGTCTAGCCTGGAAGTGAATTGTTCATTTTTATACTTGGATTTTTATTGAAAAGTATCTCAATGATTACAGTGGTCTTTAGGTTAAAAATCAGGTCCTGAACATGCCACACAATAAAGATGATCTATGTAAGTTTTGACACTAGTAACATGTAAGCTCTGTTTTATAAAATGCTATTTTTGTCACATTTGGAGGACCAAGCACTGAAGTATCATGTCTGCATTTTGGTTTAAACCTGTACTTTTACTATTTTCAGGGAATTAACTGTAACAACAAAACTTGTATGTTTTTTCCTGTGGATTTGTAAGTGTTGATCATCCTGTGTCACCATTGGCTTTATGATGACAAAGTTCTGATTTGAACTGTTCGCTCATAGATACTACACAGTTTTACTCTTGTAAGTTTATGTAGATAAAGAAAATGCAACATGAAGGTGACAAAATCCAAGAAGAATAAAGGCAGAGAGTGTTGGTGATAGTTCAGCATCACCTTTTGATGGCCCAGGGAAAGGGAAGGGACTTTGCTGTTCCTCTTCATGGAGGAATTGAAGGCGTACTTGTCCTAAAAAGTCTGCACTAAAATGCACTTAAGGGTAATATGCCATGATCATCGTGTGCTCTCATCACTAACCTTCCACTGATGTTGGGGTGTGGGATGATTTCTGACTCTATTTCCCATCCTGAAAACCAGGGTACTGTTCCTCATCTGTCTTGCAAGGATGTTGTATTTACCAGGGTGTGCATGCAGAGTGATTCTTTGAAAGATGCTCTAGAGTGCAAAGAATTATTGCATTGTTTTTATTCATGACTTGAGCTGGGTTTTAGCTACTTGCCTGCCTTTGTATGCAGCGTACTGGGTTTTTATAGCAGCGTCTGCGTTCTCTGGGTACCTAAGCAGAGATTTTCATGTTAATACTACATAATTCAAATGCTGGATTCATCCCAAATTCACCTCCTCCACACGTTTTTAACTGCATTATTATTAATAATATGGTTGATTGCTGATGATGTATATTTGTTTGCCGAGGAGCTGGGCGTGTTAATAAGGTATGGGGTGTTTCTCCTGTGTTCCCAGCAAGACTCCTGCCTGGAGCACGCAACTGGCACTGCCCAGATTCTCTTTTCCCTGCTACAGGCGGAGCACGCAGGCATTTTCAATTCACTGGATCATTCACAAGTTACCTCCAACCCAACCTTGTCATTGCGATTCGTTACACTTGCAGTGGATGCTTTTATGTGCCGTATCTCGCCCGAGTCTCATCACGCCAGGCCAGTGCCACAGGGTACGAGGCAACAACAAAGATCTCAAGCATAGTTTAAAAGGTAGTACTATAAAAGAGAGGGAAATAAAGGCTGCAATCGCTGCTAGATACCCTGTTCCCACACATCCTGCAGCCTTTTTTAATTTCAGAGTAAAGCTAAGTTGTACAAACCTTTCTACTGCCACCCTAGGCCCTGTATATCTGGCAACCTCTCCAGCAAGGCAGGGAGAGGAGAAGCCCTGACACAGCATATCTGGAGGGAGTACCCTGGGCACAGTTTCAATGTGGAAAGTGTTTGAGGAGACTCTCCCTAATCACCTTTTGGCTGATGGTTTGTGGGAATTAGGATGGTGTTATGAATGGCTGTGTGGAGTTCCCAGCTTTGCCACAGACTTCTGGGGTGTTCTTGGACAAACCATCAAAAGTTGTTTTTATCTCTTGTTGGAAGGAGTGAAATTGTGCTATTCCTTAAAGGGAAAAAAAAAAAAAAAAAAAGTGAGAATAAAATAGGTCTGCTTTTCCTCTGTTCTTCAGCTGGAAAATGCAACTCATAATTTTCTCATAATCCTTTCCCATCTGGTTTTTAGATACTGGAATTTGTGCCTTCACATGTATTCGTACAGTCCCTCACATAATGGTTTCTTGGTCACAGGAATGACCCTCAGGTCAGAGGAACTTTATGGTAATTTCTGTCAAGAGATGCTGTTGCACTGTCAAGTGTCTTCTGAGAAGACTTAAAGATAGTCTGTGCACCACTTGCTCTCCTGGTGTCTCCAGCTCTTATTCCCTGCTGTGACGTGGGTCAATTCTTGTTTTCGGTCAGCACAGGTTAGGCCTGATAATGACTTGGTTATAAATACACCCGTGTGAGTTTTGGCACAACATGTGTGCAAGCCTCAACGTGGAAGGTTGCAATTCCAAGCCAAGGAATAGCTGCCTCGAGGTTCTTTCTTAAATTTCTCTGTTCCCTCACATAGGAGCATGAACTGCTTTCCTCACATTGCAATAAATTCCTGTCTCAGGAGGAAGAGAGAGGATTTAAACTAATGCTGAACTGCATGAGCAGGGAGAATTTTTTGGGAAGCAGAACTTTTGTGGGGATTGGAGGAGGATGGATGTCCTTGGGAAGGACGCTCCCAACCCCATGGCCTGGGCTGTGATGTTATAGAAGAGTAGCCAAGCCAGTGCTGCAGGAAGTGCAGGAGGATCTTGTTCATCAGAAATGTAGCTCCTTAGCAAGTGGGTCTGTCCTGTTACTGTTACTTTACAGTAATTAAAGTCAGTTTTCCATGGATAGTGGGAGAATTAGGTGTCTCCTTGCTGTCCCTTTGCCTTCCCCCTTTTCAGTGCACACATTGGTGCTGGCAACTGGTGTAGCTCTTGACAGAGGCTAATGTACTACCAGCAGAGAAGAAATCCAGGTGTTTCTAGAGTCATGCACAGCCTCAGCCCTGCTGGGGCACCATAAAGCAGAGAATCCAGAATTGTTAAGGCTGAAAAAATCTTCTAAGATGGAGTCTAACTGTTAACCCAGCACTGTCAAGCTCAGCATTAAACCATGTCCCCAGGTGCCACATCTGCATGTTTTTTGAAAGCTTCCGGAGGTGGTGATTCCACCACTGCCCTGGGCAGCCTGTTCCAATGCCTAACAATCCTTTCAGTGAAGAACTTTTACCTAATATCCTTTCTAAACTTCCCCTGGTGCAACTTCAGACCATTTCCCCCTGTCCTCCACCTTGTTCCCTGGGAGCAGAGCCTGAAATTCCCCTGGCTCCCGCTCCTGTCAGGGAGTTGCAGAGAGTGAGAAGGTCCCCCCTGAGCCTCCTTTTCTCCAGGCTGAGGCCCTCCAGCTCCCTCAGCTGCTCCAGCCCCTTCCCCAGCTCTGTTCCCTTGTCTGGACAATTACAGCATGAAGTTGAATTCCTGAAACTCCCAGCATAGGCACAGAGTGCCAGCAGGTGATGGATTTTGGGAATACTGTAGTGTTCATAGAAGTTAATAAGTGGGGGTTTTGCGTGGCCACAGTGAAGGTGTGGAAGTCATGCTGTTAGCTTTTTTTCTTGCAAGAAGGCTTTCACCTCCTGAAAAAGAGGAGGGGTGGTCCAGGACATCCTGGATGGGTGTGTCTGTGCTGTGCCTGGAACTGCAGTGAGAAGCTCCTGTCCTTCCCCTGCTCCACCCACCTGGCATTCTGAGCGTGTTTCCCTGGCTAGAACAGAGTGTTTCTATAACAAGATTAGGCCTGGACTTTTCATTGCTGCCTCTCAAGTTTCTGTTAACATGTTCTCAGATTGTAGGCATCTGCTCAAATAGGCTCCCTGCAAACAGGCTCTGCTGCCCTCTCCCCTCCCGGAAAATGAAAGGATTGAAAAATGACAATGCTGTCCAAGTCATCGGGATTGGTTTCACGAAGGGATGTAGGATCTCATTGCAGTTAATATTCTGAAGATGTATTTTTTTTTTTTTTTTAATGATTTGGTCTACAATGGACAGGAAGAAAAGGTTAAATAGTAATGAGAAACTTCTCTAATTGCACTTTTGAGTGTGCTGTAAGTGATTACATGCTTGATTGAAAACCGTACATTGGCTCCACAAATAGAGCCTGACCCACCTGTATATTTTCAATAAGAAGTAATGTCTCCCATTTCTAAGAGAAGTCAAAAAAAAAAAAAAGAAAATCTCTACCCTGCTGTTTTTAGCTATACACAAATGATAAAAGCAAAGACATCAAAGTGTGGAGCCTTTCAACTCGTGCTCAATTAGAATAAAAGTTTGGTTGCTGTTTTAAACATTTTGGGCTAACTAAGTGTGACAGCATCTCAGCTTTGCAAATGGGATGATTTTGGATTGACTTTTGATCTGACTGACAGTTTCTTATACACTTCAGTGTTGGTTTATGGGGTACAAGGCTGCATTTGAATCCACATGTGACTAATTAGAGACTGTTTATAGGGTGTATATATACATTCACACAAGAATGAAAGGGTTATTTTCCAACTGGAGCCACATTATTAATGAAAGAGTTAACAAGGTGCTTGGTGTGCTATTTTTATGATGTCTGCAACAAAGATGTAAAAAAATTAACAAACCAAGAGTGTATTTAGCATAAAAACTGAATATATGTAAATGCTAATGTCAGATGTGTGAATTTTAACAATGAAAATCTCTTCTAAAACTCTCTATAGATGTTTGGCTGCTAGAGGAAAACAACAGGTTGAATTTTAGACACATTTCAGACCACGTTTATGGGTATGCTGGAAATTTCACTCTGATTTCATTTTTAGCCTTTCTGTATGAACTGTGACAGAGAAATGTACATTGAGGTTCATCTCTTCATCTACCTTTACCATAAGAGCCCCTGACAGTGCAAGTGATGCTGCACCATCTGTGCCCCCAAATGCAGCTGGGGGGTTGGAGGGGCCCACAAAGAGGAGTTCTAAGATGAATACAAGTATAATAACATTTTCTTGATAAAATAATGCTCCTGTGTCATCGAAAACAGAACTGTCAGCATTCCTTTGTCGGCCCCTCTCAGGCTTAAGAAAAGGGTCCTTGACAGTTCCAGCATTGCGTTTAAATATCTTATTGAAATGTAGATTAAGACTGTATATCTTATAATAGTTGGAAAGCCTTTTCATTTTAAGTCTTGTAGAAAAGCAAGTATTAAGTAAGCATTAACTTTAGCAGTTACATTTTAGCATTTTTCTCAGGTTGATCCCTCCTAGACCCAATATTTAGATTTATTTAAAGAGGCAGTAGATTACCTGCCAGTACAGTAGTAGAGCATTGTGCATTCCTCTGAGTCTCCATAAAGTCAGATTAGCTCTATCTTTTATTAGTGCCATCATCTCTCATGTATTTTATAAAAGTACCCACTGTATGTGGATGCTGCTGCAGTCAATGATGCCTCAGTGTTCTTGGTTTAGCATTTTCAGATGCTTATACTATCACTTAAATATGAACTTATTTAAAATAAAATTATATTGAAATCTGTTCTATAAGAAGGGCTTTTGCTGGATCTCCTGTAACTCAGAAATTCTCATTATATAGTTCTTTTAATTTCATGGTGTGAAACATAGTTTAGTGTAGGTGGTATTTACCGGTCCGGACTTTGCTTTCACTTGGTGTGCAAACCATTTATCCACTTTGTGTATAAAACAATTGTATTTTAAATCCATTTGTCTCAGTTTCTGGGTGCTAGTTCTGGACTCTGGGACTGATTATTTTCAGAAAACACTTGGCCATTAACTTCAGAAAATCCATTTCTAGCAGGTGTTGGTGTCTTGAAATTACCTATAATTATTAATCATTATTAATAATATATTAATAATATAATTATTAATCATTTGTGCATCTCATCTTTGTAGATATGAAACTACACCAGCACCCTGAAATAACTAACATCACAGGAGTTTTGACTTCAAGGTAGTGACCTGGATGTGACAAGGTTATTATTCTGATTTCATATATAACCCCTCTATTTCTTATATTTCATATGTAAGTTATATGATTTTTACAAAGCTTATCTATCAGAAGGATCACTTGCAGGTGCCCAAATATCATATAGAGCTAATTGGAAGCCAATAAACACAATTTTTATAAGCTCTGACCTTTCAGAATGGGTGCCTGCTTTAAACAAGTGCAAGAAATACAGTTCTTTAATGATACTTGGGCAGATTCATACATGCTGAGTGTATAGAAATAAGTATTTGACTACAGACAAGGAAATATTAACCTGGGCTCACACAAGATGGGAAGTAGACAGCAGAAGGAAATGATTCATGAATTAAAAAGGAGAAGGCTTGAACAGTGCAGTAACTTGATCCAAAAGAATATTAAAATACTATAACTTGATTAAAAAGATTATTAAAATACTCCATTGGAGTTTCTTGAAGTCCTGTGGTACCAGCCCAGACCCCAGAGAGCCAACATGTGAAGTTCTGCTGTTGGGTGGAAGCTTCTCCTAGGTCTTGGAAAATATATTCAAATATTCCAGAATATTTGAACTTTTTTTTCTTCTGAATGTTTGGTTGGACTTAACTCAAGGGTAGGTCTTGTGTTATTTATATCTGGCCCGTGATTCTGTGATGGTCTATCAAGAGCAGAAGGAAGAAAAGTTTTGCTGGAATATTCAGTGGTCAAATTAAAATTCCTCAAGGATGGGAAGGCTGGAAAGGATCTCTGTTTTCTTTTAATTGGTGGAATATTTGTCTCAGTACTTTGGGTGTGAGCTGTGTTGGTGTAAAAGGAAATAAGCAAGGACTTTATAGAGCAGTTCTGGAGAAGTTTAATGTACATGAGACTTAATGTATCAAGTTAACTGAAAATGTTTGTGATTTTTGTTTCATTCCTTATTCTCTTTAATTTTCCTGTGGCTCCATTCTTATTCTTCCACAAAACCATAGCACTCCATATTTCATGTACAAAAACACTGGAAGCAAAATATTAGTATTCTCTGTTTGACGGTGAATTACTTGGTTTGGATGGGAAGCAAAAATATGACAATAAGATATTTTCTTTTGAATGGATTTTGTACTTTTGGGAAAAATAACCCAGAGTAGGATATTTTGCTGTTCTTAAAGTTGTTCCAAATGAGTTGCTGGGTCGTCCAAGAACTTTCAGTCATGGCTAAGGGACACAATTTTATGGAATGAGTTTAAAATGGTGGGAAGAGCATAAACTTAGTCATGCAACTGTGTTTAGTCCTCTGGTCAGGATTTGTAAACCAAAGTTTAATGCAGTTCTATGCACAGGAATGAGAAGAATGTTCATGTCCATGGTTTGCAAGGAATCATGGTGGAGTTCTTCAGGTTTTCCCCCTCCTCAGCCTGGAAATGCAGGTGAAAGTTTTCATTTGAAATGGTGTAATGCTGGAATAGCACCAATAAAATTCCTGTTGTTCCTCTGATTTTATATCCAATAATATGAGGAAGGACTTTGTCCTCCTGATCTCACTTTGAGGTTTAAATAAAACTGAGAAGTTAAGATGAAGCACACACAGAAATGCAGTGTTGTAGTTGGTATTGAGCCAAAACCATGAAAAATAATTGAATTTCCCATAGTTTTGATAAAACAACACAAATTATTCCAAGTTCGCTCAAGCAGAGTCCAGAGATTTCCGGCAGTGAGAAGTGAGGAATTCTTGAAAAACTTAGGGAATTCGGCAAATTTGGGATGAATGGTTACTGAGATTTGTGTTTAATTACAGAATATAAAGCCAAGCAAGTTTTGTCATCTTTTTAGTTATGTAACAAAGAAGTTTGTCCAAGGTCTGCACAGAACTGATGGTTTCTGGTGGATCCTGAGGAATTCTGCTGTGATTATTACATTTTATTACAAGCTCTGCACTGAACATGATCAGAAATACTTTGTGGCAGTTACTAAAATAGGAAGTTACTCAGCATTGTGATTAAGATGCCTGTTTTAAGGAAGTTTCTTGATTTTTCTGTTTGGTGAGAGAGAACTTCCCAGCTTTCCATCTGTATTGCTAAATTTTGGGGGGGTTGGGCTCTGTTTTTTCTCAAAGCAACATGATTTTCTTACATAATTTTTAAGCATTTGCTTCTTAGTGAGGCAGATGGGAATATTCAAGCAAACAAATTCCCCCCAAAATAATAATAATCACAACTGTATATTAAATAAGGAAATTTTTTTTGTAGCCCTTTAAAATTTTTCTGTGTGCTCTCGTGCTCCCTCTACTGACTTTGCACCTGGGAATGACACAGACCTGATACAGCAGAGAACTTTCCTTTTGACATCTCTGGGACAAAATATCAGGTTGAAATAAAAATACCCAACTTATTTGCAGATTTCCACTTTAGTTCTTGCAGTCTTGGGGAAAGAGGAGGGAAAATAATTTGATGTTTGGAGGTAAAGGAGAAAACTGCCCTGTTCTTCCAATACTAGGAAGAACTTGAAAACAGTGAGAGGGCAGGTAAAGTGGCAAGAGACATTACTAATTGACTTAATGAGATTTGATGAAGAAGTAAATGCATACAGAAGCCATTGAAAGTCCACAGTGTGTGTAGGGAATAGATATGTCATTTATTGCCTTTACTCAGTTCCATCAAACTCCAGGAAATCCATGGTGAAATTTTGGGTTTAGAAATCTGTATGGCCTTTCTGTTTTTCACTCAAGTAATAGCAACCCTTAGAATTCATGAGCAATTTAAACTAAAATAAAGGTCTCTTAACTTGTTTTGACCTGAGCTTCTTTCAGTCAAACTGGAAACAGAAGTCATTGATTCAAGGAAGGCATCTGTCTTAGTACAGTTTGGATATTTTCCTCAATGTGGTTGAAAGCTTTGAAAGGTTTTTGATTTTAACTCAGTTGGAGGGAGCCCTAGAGATGTTAGAAGGTGGTTTCAGTCCAAACTGTTCACTTCACTTGTGACTTAAAAAATGTCAATTTTAATAATGTGAAGAATAAATCACCTGAGCTCTGCTCCTGTTTTTCTTTGCTTGTTTATGTATTTTTTTTTCCTTTAATCGGTGACTGGCGGTGGGATTAGTTCTGAAAATAAGAGCAACTTGCGAGTGGGGATGGTAAATCTGTTCTTGGATTATTGGTAGTGCATTTCATCTGAAGAAAGCTGCAATTGTAAATTTTTCTCTTAGCTTATTAATTATGAGTTAAATATGTGTTAGATCATGGGAGAATCCCCTTTGCTTTGTAGGTCAGTTTGTTGTCACATGTTGTGTGTTTTCTGTGGGAGTGATGTGGGTTGGGTTTCATCTCCCTGACTTTACCTCTCTGTCCTTTACTATGGACTCCTGAAGGACTGGGACATTCCTTCCTTCTAATAAGTAAATTACTTCCTAGAGGCACCTTTTGATGTGCATTGACTTTTGAGGGGGGTGGGAATGACCAGCTGAGACATATTTTAAGTAAAGAAAGTGTCATCACCTGAATCTGTGAGAGAATCCAATTAGTTTTGTCACTGTATTTTGGGATGTTTTTGTTCTTTTATCTTTAGATCCTTTATGTTCCAGCTCTTTCTGATGATTCACTTTTCCACTTGCTTTGGGGGAATTCTGGCACCCTTGTACCACATCAAAATATTTGTATTTCTAAATGAACCCGGAAACTCAAGCGATGAAAATATATCTCTGTAAGGCTGACAGGAACCACAATATGTACAATTATTGCATTCCTGCCATTCTGCATTAATATAAATGTTAAAATGTCCTTAATGTAATTCTGGAATACTTTTTTAAAATATATGTATTGCAAATAGAGGTATATGAGGCTTCTGAATGACTTTAACATTGAATGGGGTTTTACTACAGGATTCCAAAGCACTTAGCATTCACCTAGCAACTTGGAAATATTTTATATTTAGAGACTGAAGCTTGGTAATACAAATGTCAGGTAGAAAAAACTGAGAGAATGAATGTATCCTGTCCTCTAAATTCTCCAGTTTGATTTTTCTCATTTCCTTATGTCACAAAAATCAGCCTCCTCTGTTCCTGCCATGCTGGGACTGGAGGAGGGACCACCCTGGGTGATTCTCCTCCTCCAGCCAGAGGTGAAAATTCACTGCAGATGCTGCACTGAAGTCATGTGCAGTGACCAGCTTGAAGTGTGAATCTGTCACTGGCTTAACAATTTGTCATACAAAAGTCATCCCAGATTGCATTTGCCTTTTGCCACTTCTCCCAAAAGCCCTGGTGGTAACCTGTGGTGGATGTCAGGATCACAAGCCTCACAATATATAGTTCCATATAATTTTGTCTTACACAAACTGAGCAAAATTTTCTTAATTAAATCCCAAATACTAAAATTCTCATGTTTATGCTTTATTGAAATATTTAATCTTTATCTAAAGATTACATCAAGATTTATTGCCTCATTTAGACCTGAACTAGAGTGAAATATTAGGACTATAACATATTTTTTCTAAGTTTTCTTGCTTTTGGTGTGAAACACCAGAAGCAAGCAAAGTTTAGATAGGAAGAAAAAGGGTGGGGGGAGGAGGGGGGTGGGTAAGAAAGTGAAGAAAGAATTTTCCTTGAAATGCAGAGCTAAAGTATTTGGGTTTCAAGAAATTCACCTGGGACCCTCTAGTGGATGCACCAAAATTTTATTGAAATAGTAAATAAATATGGAACACCTGACTTACTTGTCAGGCAGATCAGGAATTCTTCGTTTTCATCCTTGACCCTCATTTTTATTTGCAGTAGATTTCGGGTTTTTCTTTGTTTACAACCTGTGCATGGTACTGATTTACTTTAATAGGCTGCAGTTAATTATGATTGTGAATTAGAGCTACTTCAGGTGCAGTGTATCTGTCTCTTCCCAGGGATGAGTGATCCACCTTCAGGAAGGTTTGGGAGATGATTCATCCTCTAGTAATATACTAAGCATAGGCTTCTGTTTAAGATTTATCTAGTTAAAAATCTTTATTTATGCAAATAATTATTTTTTAAAAAAAGGCAGATTTTCATTTATTCTTGAAAGTGCAATATTAGATTAAGTCCTGGAAAGAAGGAATAACTGTGAAATCAAGTCTGAGAAAAGGTGTATAAGGAAATTTGCCCCAGTTCTGTGTTTAATTGCATTTAGAGCTGAGTATTCACGTAAATGCACGCCCTGGATGAAATCCTACTCACATTGGTAAGAGAATTCCCATCTCCCTTCACTGAGAACATCTGTCAGCCCTGCAGACAAAGATTGACCAGAAGCTGTGCTGCATCCTGTAAGAACAAACTTGCAAAGTCAAGAAAACTTCTGCCCAGGGATCCAAATCCTTCCTTGTTGCTTGCCTTCATTCTCCCAGTGGGTTCTGGAGAGATATCAGAGGAAAGTGTAAGAAAAGTTAAAATTTGGGTCCACTTTCAAGATTAGGTTGAAATAATTTTTTCCTCTCCATGTTAGATATTGTAGATGAGACCTCCCTCCTTGTTGTACTTGGCTTTCTAACAGAGAAATCCTTCAATTCCTGTTTCTTTTGGAAGAATATATTTAATTACAACTGTCAAAGTAGTCTGTGATGATCCTATTTGCTCAGGTAGGGTTATATTTGTTTTGACTCCTGTATATTTTAGTTTTGCAAGTATTAAAGCAACAACAGAGTGATTCTTTATTATTGCTCCCTCTGACAATAAGCTTTCTGTCTCATAAATAATAATAAAAACTGAGTCATTGATAGTTTGCAGCTTCTTAGCTATAAGGTGTCTGTAAGAGAAGTCAGTGTATTGCCTCAAGGGAGTAGATTAAAGGGAAAATGAGTGTGTTTCTGCTTACTTTCTTGGCTCATTGCTTTATGGATATGTGGGATCTAAGAAATAAATGGTGGTCAGAAAAGAACAAACACATTTATTAGAGCAGTTAGAAAAAGACACTGTTTTGCTGTTTGCCAAGGTCCTTCTGAACAGCACGTTTGGCAGCTACCAAGTGACAGGGCCTGCACAGGGCTGAGTTTGACGGAGCCTCTGGGATGTGTTAAAAAGCAAACCAGAGCAAATCACGTACTGGAAAGCATAACTCAATCAAGGAAAAATGTATGATTAAGGGCGACATGGGCAAGGAAAGCTTTGCCAGAGCTCAGGGTAAATATTTGTATCAGTGTGAAGTGAAAGCTTCACATCGCTGATGTCAAGCAGCTGGAATTTTCATTGTTTATAAACTTTTGTTGTTACAGTTGGGTTTTGGCAGAAAAGGTACCAAAGAGAGAACAGTTTCCCAGCAAGAAAGTCGGGGTTTTGATAAAGCAGCTTGAGCAGATAGGAATGTGAAGATGCAAAATTTCTGTGCCTTTTCTTAAAAATAGCATCCCATGTGACCACCAGTTGCCTTGTGATGTGCAGTTGACTTGTCCTGCAGGGGGTTTTTTGTGTTTGTGTGGGCAGGAAAGAGATGCTGAAGATGACCATCAACCTCCTCTTGTGAAGGTGGCCTGCAACCATCAAATGATGAGCTTTAAATAGGTGCTTCAATAGTTGCAGGTCTACCTTATTGTGAGTCCAGAGTTCATATATCTTCAGAGAATGCTGCCAGTATGAATCAAATATTGCAATGAGAGGAAAAAAAAAATATGATCTACTTGGGTATTGAACCCAATTTTTTTAGTCTATCCAGGAGCCTTAAGAAGATAAACTAATATGCCTCACTTTCCCGCCCCTTACTCCCATGCACTTAAACTGCAGCCATGGGCATGTGTTGCTATATCTTGGACAGTATTTTATTCAATGAGTTTTTTTTTAAGAGTATTTCAAGGATTTTAGAGCTGCATATTTAACCTGTGGTAATTTCAGTGTTGGGGTAGGACTTTTTATTCTATATGAAGTGTGAGGCTGGTTTTGGTTATTGCTCTCTGTGTTGGGTATGTCCTTTTAATACAGGAGGGAACTGATCTGTGCAGAAGTTCAGTTGCTGTGAATGGACATTTTTAATGGGAGTTCTTGGGATACTAGTGGCCATAATCTCAAAATCTTCTTATGGGGCTGGTCTGCAGCCTTCTCTGTAGGTGGCTTTGCAGCTGAGCAGATGGTTCCTTCAAGGAAGAAGAGGGAAAACTGAGGTATTGCAGAGGCTTCTTGGGAGCAAGAAAAGTATTAAAAACAGAATTAAAGTTTAGATCAGTGAAAATTGAGACTGGCAATTAGATTCCCAGATAAGGGGTTAGTGAACTTTGAAGGAACCTGGGTTCTGCTGAAGAGTTGGTCGTGTACGTGGTTGAAGTGCACGTGCTTCGTTACGTACGTGAAGATACTTCACTTTCAAGAGCTCTCTATTTTTCTCCAAGTAAACCAGGGGCTATCCCTGCCAATGAAAAACAGTGCTCTGCAAGAACCTAACAACATTACCCAGCTGCACTAAGAATAGAAATCAAGCCCCTGCTGGTATAATTAAGAAATCTTCACTTCCAGTCCCTGGGCTTTAGAGACCTGGATCACTAACTAATTCCAATTTAGAGAGCTTTTTTGATAAGAGCTTTTGTAAACTAGGAAATAAGCTGAGAATGAAAACTTTTCAGTGTGAGTATTTGAGCTCTGTGCTCAGCCTGTTCAGTGTTATTTAATGTTTGGTCTGTCCTGGAGGGAAATCAGATATATCAGCACTGAATTGAAGAAATGCAGTGTGCTTGTTCTCCTAAGGGTTTTGTGGGGGTGGGAAAAAAAAAAAAAAAAAAGGTGGCACTCATCCACGGGCTCGGATCTCACATTTGGAAAAAAGCAGCAATTTCATTCATAAATGTAGGGCCTGGCCACGTTGTCTCATGGCAGAGCCACCTCCTGAGAGCCCTGCCTGCTCAGAGCTCTGGATAGTGTAGGGGTAGAAACTCAGCGTGGGTGCAGATGGTTTTCTGGATGAATTTAAGATATATCTTTTTTCTTTTTTTTCTTTTGTAACATGATCTCCATACTTGAATCTCGTCTTCTTTGTACTGGTGTGGGAGCTGGGGTAGGGGAGTTGCTGTGGTTGATGGTGATGGGAATGATCAGTGTCACACCTGCTTGGTTTTTTTCCCCCCCCTCCAGATAAGATGAAATATATATTTATCAATATAACTTTAAATGGGAAGCACTTGTCAAGAATAAAAATTATCAGAAGCTTGACTTAACGTGTTCTGCTCTTTTTTTATACAGGTAGTTACTCTTGCTTTATGTTTCCATTATGGCTTCTGTTCTATTCATGTCTTGTTCTTGTTTCAGTTTTTTTTTTTGTTTGTTTCCTTTATTCTTCACCAGTTGGATGAAGTTTCTCTTCTTTTCTCCTGCAGTTTCATTGAAGCAGCAGGCAAATTTGGTACTACTTGTGTGTGATTCAAACCTTGTAACCCACACATTGCAGGAGGTTTAAAGACACTGGTGAGATCACCCACCCACTCATTACTTATTATTATTTAATGCATCATGGTGTAACAGGTCAAATATCTGAGTCGTAAAAGGGTACAGGGAGAATGAACTGTTGGGGAAGTGCTGCACAGGAGATGGAACAGTGTATTCTAACACTCCTTTTGGCATCCAAGTCACTCAATCTTTTCTACTTGGCTTTCTCACCTTGGATGCAAGAAGGGTAAAATCCTGCCATTTGTGAGTTATGTAAATTTTGGACATATTGGGCCGTGTAGTGAGATGATGATAATAATAATGTTCATTAAAAATTCTTGGAAGAGCTGGAAAACGTTTAAATGGCTTGTCAGCTGTTTCTCATATGTTGAGTGTTTAAGAGGGTTTTCCACAGAGTCACAGAATGGTTCAGGGTGGAAGGGACCACAGTGGATCATCTGGTCCCACCTTCCTGCTCAAGCAGGGCCATCCCAGAGCACACGGCACAGGATTGTGTCCGGGCACTTCTGGAACATCCTGAGTGAGGGAGACTCCACAACCTCTCTGAACAATCTATTCAGTGCTTGATCAAAGCACAGGAAAGAAGTTCTTCCTCAGGTTCAGGTGGAATTTCCTGTGTACAAGTTTCTGCCTGTTGCTTCTTGTCCCATTACTGGCCACCCCCAACCCGATCCTGGTCCATCTGCTAACACCTCGCTGTAGACGCTGATGGACATTGAGGTCCCCTCTCAGTGTCTTTTCTCCAGGCTGAACAGGCCCAGCTCCCTCAGCCTTTCCTCATAAGAAAGATGCTCCAGTCCCTTGATTTATCTTAGAAGATTCTGATAGCACACAAGAACCTTTTACAAATTCATGGTAGTCTACCTTATTCTCAGCCATGGTGAAATCTTCCTTCTTTGTGTCCCTCACTTCCTTTCCTCCTTCCAAGATTTGGTATGCATCCTAATTCTTGTCTTTGCAAACAACATTATTTTAATAGGAATTTGAATGTAGGAATTTCTTTAATGGAAGAGAGCTTCCACCTCCTAACAGTCTTGGTGCTGCCACTGTCTGGGTGACTGGGTACTAAATGGAGGTCACAGTTTTGAACTGGCACAGAGGATTTCTGTGAGCCTGATTTAACAGAATGCTCCAAGTACCTATTCATTCTTTTTTTTAGTTTCATTTGTCACTTAAACACCCAGCAGCCCTGCAGAGCTCCTTGTATAAGGTGCACATATAAGGTATATAAGATCTTTAGGTTGGAAAAGGCATCCAATATCATCGAGTCCAACCATGAAGATGAATTGAAGGAGTTCCCCAGAAGCTGAAAAACACCTTTTAATCTTCTGATCCCTTCTAGGTCTTGAGGAGATGAGTTGTGGCTGTAGCTGTGTCCTGTTTGTACAACTGGTGGCATTGTCTCTCCATGGATGGTGTGGGGAGACGAGTCTTGCAGCTGGTGACCTGCCCAAATGACCTTTGGAAGGCCAGTGGTTGCTGTGTCCAGCTTTTCTCAGGAAGGATTGTCATCAGCTTGGCAGGGGAGCTGCATCCCAGGTACTGAAAAGGCAGAGGCCACCAGGTTGAAAACCCACTGTGTGAGATGCCACAGGGCGTGACCTGGGCATGACTTTGGCCCTGCTGCCTCCTGGAGCTCCATCAAAGCGTGGTGAGGTCACAAGGGTGATGCAGGCCCATGGCCAAGCTTCAGATGTGGTTACCTGGGCATGCAGCCCCACCATGTGACACAGTCCTCTGCTTCAAGCACATCTCTTGTGTAGGAGATACAGTATTGTACGTCATCCACATCAAAACTTGAATTAGTGTCTAAGACTTTTTTTTTTTTATTTGAAGTGGAAAATAAGAATGATTTTTACTTGATGCTTTCAGGGACTGGCTACTGCCCTTATAAGTTACAACCCAAATCATGTTTGAAATTTGATTTCATTTGTTTTTTGGGGGTTTTTTTAGGAAGGGCAAGGCTACAATTTAGACAGACCTGTATATATATAATTTTTTTTATTATCTTTTTATTATTTTTTCCCCCCTGGAATGTTGAAACTACTGCACTGCAATCAAACTGCAGTAAAAATGTGAAATACTGTCAGACAATATGAAGCTGATACAAATCAAAGCTAACAATAGAGACAAATCCTAAAATATATTCCAGGAAAAAACAGGTTATTTGCTTTCAAAATATGGAAAGCAAACTAACCTTAAAAGTACTGGGACAATGCAATAGTTTTAGCCATGTTCAGACTCAGCTGAAACAGAAACTCAGATCACTTTGTCAGTGAAAATAATTATTATTAAAAAAAAACCCAAAAACAAACTAAATAGAAATATTAAGGAAAAAAATACTCCAGGAGCAGGCAGGGTAGGAAAGCTGGGGCTGGAGTCTGCGAAGGGGACTGTAGGTGGAGCTCGGATCTGCGATTCCTCGCTCTGGCTCCACAATGAAGCAATTGTTTCCCTGTCTCTCTCCGCTCAGCAATTCCTCCTTCCCTCTCTGTGTGCTCTTTGGTGGCATGTTCTGTTTATTTTAATGTGTACCTTTGTGCACGGCCTGTCTCGGAGTGGTCAGATACCCTGTGGATATGTGGCCTTCCCGGCGGCAGGAGGAGTGCAGCCTATTCCCATGACATCCGTGGGCTTGGGAGAGCCAAAAAAACCTTCTCAGGAACACCTAATCCTTGGGCTCCCTCCAAGTACCACAATCTCTCTGCATAACTGACACGGGCCACTTGGGACACTTGAGGGCTTTAGGTGTGTCTCTCTGAAGTCAGCCACAGCCAAGCATGAGGCAAATGTGCCCAGACCAAAGAAAATAAATTATGTGGGCTCCAATTTTCAGCAGTTATGAAGTATTAAATTACACATCTGAAGAATTCGCTGGGGGATTAACCCTTGGGAACCCGTGGTGGCTCCTCCTGGAGCTGTGTTCCAAAGGCATGTGGGTCACTGATCACAGGGCTGCAGTGCTAATTGAAATATGTGTCGTAATTAATTGTTAACACAAAAAAAGGGAGAGTGGGAACAAGGGGAAGAGAGACCTGCTACCTGTGCAAAAGCTGGCAGAAGGGAAGATGCCAGGAGCGGCTCTGGGTGCATCCCGAGAGGGTCCTGGATGCCACCAAACTTTTAAATAAAACTGTAAAGTTTTAGCCTCCGTTTTGGAGCTACAAGTACAGCTTCCACTGTGCCCTTAGTGTTCACTCCAGCACAAGCAACACGGTCTTTGGAGCTGCCTCTTCATTCAGGTTTAGAGAAGCGCTCGTGAGCCAGCGCGACTCTGCTGAATTTCTTGCTGAAAAGGCATTAGCTCTCCCTAGGAGATACAAAAAGTACAGCCTGCCCTTCCTCCCTCAAGTATTTCTGGTTCCCCACAACCATCTGTAACATCAAATATCTGGTACGTTATGTTGCTGAAACTTAAAAAGTGTAAACCCCATGCTGAAAAAACAAACGGCTGATTTTTTAATTTATTTTATGAGTGGATTTTTAAAGGTATTTTCTTAAGCAAATAATTAGCATGGAGAAGCCCTAATGATAAACAAATAGAGAATTATTCAGAAGGGGGCTTTGGGCTTGTTCACCAGCTCCCCTCTTACTGCACTATAATTAGTCTGTGGTCTTCTTGCAAACCAGTCTGAAACTGAGTTTTGTAATAACTCTAGAAAGCTGCTCCAGCTTGGTGAGTTCACTGATGCACCCATGCTCCTCTCTCTGGGCACTTTTCCCATGGATAAAAATCAGTGCTTGTAACCATTGCACACTTTACTTTTTTTTTTTTTTTTTTCATCTTGGAAGGTTCTGATCCCCAAAGCAGTGCAATATGTAGTATTTTTGTGTGTGTGGAAAGCAAATCGGGGAGATAGCACTTAGTCTTCAAAGGCAAGTTGTGATAACTGCCCCTGCTAGTTCCTGCCCTGCTGGGACTGCGGGTGACTGTGAGGTGGCCTTCTCTGGGAAGGGACACGCTGTGGGGCTCATGGATCATGAGAATGCTGGTCTGGTCTGGCCACAGAGGACCTGGAAATGGAGTAAAAGAGACATAAAAAATTTTGGAGGCCATGGCTGAGGATTTGGGGATTGCTGTGGTCCCACTGTCTGTAACCTCCGTGGTAGGATGGAAATGACAAGAGCCCTGTAAGATTTTGCGCTTTTCAAATGCTGTGTGTGTGTGTGTGTGTGTGTGTGTGTGTGTGTGTGTGTGAAACTGCTTTTATGCCTTATTCACATCTTAAATATGACATGTTTTCATGCTTTGTATCACAGATGAACATCTCTCCAGCTTGAGAGTGTCTTTGCAAGCTCCCTTATTTCCCATTTCCCTTCCTCAATGAGATAATAGATTTAAAGTACTGGGTAATTTTCCACCTCTATATTTTAAGGAAGTTTTTCACTAAAGAATAGATGCAGTGTTTGAGGGGAAGGCTGCTGTAAGCATCAGGAAAAGATGGAAGTTATAAAAGATGAGGCACAGAGGAGGTATAAATAGTATTTTTGTGTAGATTGAAAATGGTTTCAAAAGTGAGGATGTGCTTGGTTCACAGTAGTACATTCTCCTTAAAGTCTCCTGTAGTAGGGAATGAATCAGGATGGGCATGTGTGTGTAGGGGGTTTCCCTATTTTTTTAGGAATCACTTAGTTTTTTATGTTCCTTTCAGTAGTGTGACAGTTTTCCAAGAGTTTCCAAAAACAATTTAGAGGATTCAGTGTTCTGACTAAATTGGTTTTACTACAGTGTGGTATTAAAATTCACGTAAAGTGGGATTCTTGGAGTCTTTGAAGGAAAAGAACTTGAGTGAAAACATGAAAAATGTGAGTCTTTCTGCCCAGTCAAGGGGCAGCAAGAGTAAAGAACCATTTTCCTGGATTCATAACTAGATTTACTTTTTTTAGTTAAAACTTGGTAGAGAAATTATGTTCTAGCTACTTTTATGAGGCACATGGATTTTTATTAATAACTGTCACTCCACTTCTCTCTGACTGTCTTTGGACCAGGTTGTAGTAGGTTGCTCTACGTGAGCAACCCCTACACAATCGTTTTTCTAAAACCCATCAAATTGGAATTAATCCTAAAAGACCCAAAAAGGGCAGAAATTTGGGCTCGTTATACTTTATTGCAGAAAGCTCTGTTTGCTGGAAGCAAGTTGTGTAACACTTGTAACCTGTTGGGTTTCTACACAGCAGTCAGGTGAAAAGGTCGTTAATATGTGACACCAAAAAATTGACAGCAGAGTAATCATTGCTTTTAGGATCAAACATAAAGCATTTCTGGAATGTATAAATATCGGGGGTTTTGTCTGCTGAAGAGAAAAGAGGATTTGGGAAGTGTGGAATACAGCTGTATGTGAGAGCTTTAATGCGGATTAGGACACCGAAGTATTTTGGCATGGTTGGGTCTGTGCCAGAATATCTCTGGGATGAGGCCAGGTGAAAAACCTGGATTCTAGAGTCTTCCCACCATCCCCAGTTTGATGTTTGGGTTGCTGGATCAGTTCCAGCTCTTGGGCAAGCTGGTATTCCCATGCTCTCCTTGCGAAGCCTTGGAACACATGGCTTTCCTAACATATACGTTTAAGAGACTCAGGAGACTTTCTGAAGCTTTCCTGAGCTCCACTTTTGAACCTAATCAAGCTCTTTTGTAGAATTTAGAGTCAAGTGGAAAGTGCAAAAGCTGGACTGTGATCAAGGAGGTGCAAGAAATGCATGAACTGGGAGGTACGGAGTAAGGTGCCTCCTGTGACTGAGGAGATCCGAAACAGCACTGAGTTTCTCCAGTTCTGGAGAAACCAGATCCAAGTGGTTTCTTTGCTCTGTTCCCTTTGTAAAGTAGCTACAAGGAAAATTACAGATAAGTCTCAGCCAGAAAATCCATCTGGTATGAGAAGAAGGGGCCAAAGTACAGCTCTTTGAACACTCAAGACTGCCTTCTGTCTTGACTAAACTGTCTCCTGCCCAGTCTTGGGGTCTCCCTTTTCCTTTGACTCTTCACATCAACGTTATTTTGCATGTGGGTAGTGAAGGTGTTATAGCAAACCTGTCTTCAAATCTTGATGGATTTGGCACAGCATTTGCTGCCCTTGTGTAGGTGTCCTGCTTGTTTCCCACCCCAAATTTCTCTTGCATCAGGTTGTGTACAGCCCTGTATCTGTACCCAGGTGATGGGAGGGCAGTGAGGGATCACTGGGAGCCGATCCTAGGGGCCAGGGGAGACTCCTTGGCAGGCCTGTTCTTACAGCTGGTGCTTTGTTTCATGGTTGATTCCAATTTTTTTTTCCATCAAAAAGACTTAATAGTCACATTGGTTCACAATTTTCAATGAAATTTAGGACAGCAAAAAATAGTTTTGTGTTGAATTTTGTGTTCAAACTGTAAGAAAATATCCAGTATGAGAAGTTACTTAGAGTGGAGAGATTGTTTTGAAACTCTAAAGCTGAAGGGTTTCTTGCTTTGTAGAATATAATTTTCAGTTTGTGTGCATTTATTTACAGGCAAGTTCACACTTGCAAAGTCTGCATGTTCTTTTTCTTCTGAGCAAAGTAGGGTCTGGCTGAGCTATTGCCCACCTGTAGTCTTTGCCTTCAGCTGAAATACGTGCAGGGGATAGAGCAGAGCAAGCATAGAGGGACCTGATCCCTTCTGGGTGCCCTCTGCTTGCTGCAGAGGCTGGGACATGGTTCATCTGGGGGCTCCTGCAGCCTCTCCAGCCCTTCCCCAGCCAGCAGGACTGTGTTGGATGGAGCTCCATGCTTGGGAGGATGGCAGTGTAGCATGCCAGGTGGGAATATAAAAGTGACTTATTTCCCAAGCCCATACTCTGCAGTGTCAATCGCCTCTAATTAAATAGTTACAAGGAGCTGCTCTCAGGCAGTTTCAGGGCAGCAAAGAAAAGCATGTTCAAAGGTAGGATCAGGCACAGCTGCAACAACAAATCCCCAAGGGCATCTCATGTGCATGGAGTAGAAGTTGAGGGATGTTTCTGAGGAGGTCTAAACCTCGCCTTTAGCTTTCCTATGACCCAGCTGGGAAGGAGATTGTTCTAATTCTTACATGGCCACTAATGCATCCACAAGTTGGAGGAGGATAGTGCCCGTTTTTTGTTCTATTATCTTCTTTCTTCTGCTTGGGAAAGGAAAGGTCTTTCCCTGGTGTCATCCAGAAGCTGGTGGTGATTATTCTGCAATAGTCTTTTTGCTCTGTGCTTGATGGAATCAGGTGTGCTGAGGCAGTTGTATTGGAGACCCCATAACTACCCTTGGGAAGGCTCAGAGAACTGGATTTGTTCATCCTGGAAAAGAGAAGGGTTCAGGGTGACCCATTTGCTGCCTTCTAGGACCTGAAGGGAGCCTGTAAGAACTCTGGAGAGACAAGGGCATGGAGTGACAGGACAAGAGGGAAAGGATTCAGACCGGAAGAGGGTAGGTTTACATGAAAGATTAGAAGGAAATTCTTAGCTGTGAGGGTGGTGAGGCCCTGGGACAGGTTGCCCAGAGGAACTGTGGCTGTCCCTTCTCTGGAGGTGTTTCAGGCCAGGCTGGATGGACAACTTAGCAAACTGATCTAGTGGAAGGTGTCCATGCCCATGGCAACAGAGTTGGAACAAGATGGTCTTTAAGGTTCCTTCCAACCCAAACCATTCTATGATTCTGTGACACAGACAATGCCAGTCACAGGAAATGCAGCTGGAATTTGCAATGCTGGCCTTGATCTGAGCATGCCCAGAACACAACAACTGTGAGTGGAATCACAGGATACTAGAATAGTCTGTCTTGATCCAACACCTTTGCCATGGGCAGGAACACCTTCCACCAGACCAGGTTGCTCAAAACCCCATCCAACCTGGCCTTGAATGTTTTCAGGGATGAGGCAGCCACAGCTTCCCTGGGATAGCTGTTCCAGTGCCTCACCAAAAGGCTGCTTCCAATAGCAGCAGACATGAGGTCTGTACCTGAGAACCCATCTGGGTGTATCTGCATAGACAGCATGCAATGAATGCTCTGTGCTCCAGCAGCTCCTCCCGGTGCCCTGACCCCAGCTCTGGGCTCAGCCCAGCCCCAGCCGTGCCGATGCAGCACCTGGACCACGGCAGAGGTGTGAAGGCACCTCCAGCTGCCAGCCCTGCCCAGCCCTTCCCTCAGCAGCCCCTACAGTGACAGCAGGGCTCGCTTGAAACCATTTCAGAGGCACAGATGACACACAGAATCAGGCGGCTGACATTTGCAAGGAGGTTGGAATGATTCACTGCTCGCAAAGCTGCACTGCTCGGGGAGACCCCCACTGCTGTTGCAGTTCAAGCTGCAAACCTTGTTGTTTTTTCTGGCCTAAATACTCTGCAATATTGTACTTTTTGGTGCATTGATTATAGCTTGAAAATATCTTCTTGGTCTCTTTTGTGAGGCTGCAGTGGTGCCCTTGGTCTGAGAGTGTCTGGGATTTGGGTAATTGTTATTTTGCTGTCTCTGTGCAAAGAGAGGAGTAATCTGAAGGCAGTCACTCTGTCCAAAGGAGACAGTGGATTGAGCAGCCAGGCTGGTGTGAGCCAGCAAAGGGCATGGGATAAAACAACCTTCCTTGAATAGTGCCTGTGGCTGCCTCTTCCTGTCCCTGGCCCCAAGGTCACCTCCCTGGCCTGGCAGAGGGGCCAGCAGATTGGTTGGCTTGTGTCTGGGTAGGAGGTTTTGGGGGAGAGATGTCAGATGGGAAGTCTGACCAGATGAAAGAGGCTCAGGACTGTTATTCATGTACATTTATTAATTTTTATAAATGGTAGGTGAAGATGGTGTTAGAGGATGAGGCTCTGGAGAGGTTATTAGACCCTTGCAAGGGATGGTGAGCTGGGTCAAAAGGTTTGCAGTGTGCAAACAAACCCCATGTCCTTTCTCTTTCTGGCAAGTATCAATAGCTGCACTCTCTTCTCTGGTTATATCAAATAAGATTAAGCTAATGAGTAATTAACTTTATGTTTGGTACTGTGCATCCCCTTCTCATGCCTATGGATCTCAGCAGACCCAAAGCAAATCCTGAAGGCAGTGAAGGTGAGGTTGATTTAAGGCTCTGCACTATCTTATCAATGCCAAGGACACAACTTTACTCAGTAAATGCTGCTCTTGCTTCTCTTCAGAAATGCAGTGGATTCAATAACAAACACGATATCACAATGGATACAGAGTTTATGCCACTGCAACCTCAGTGCTACTGAAGTACCAAGAAATAAGTTGAGAAAGTAAGAGCTAATGTTGTAATCCCTGGGAAGTACATATGGATTGCAATCCAGAGCTGTTTGCCATTTGCTGTGGTGCCTTCCATAACATTCCCCTGCCATGCTTTATTTCCAGAAGAATAGTTATATTGACACTGGAGTGGGACTGCTGCCTGCCTATATTGAGAAAGGACTGGGGACAGGATGAGAGGTGATAATCCTTTATCTTAAATTTCATCTTAAAAGTTCTTTGCACAAGAGAAACAAAACCTCAGAGCAAAAATATTTTGGTTGTTCTACATTATTTTTTGGGGGAGGGGTGTTGTTAGGGTTTTTTTCTTTGGAGTTTTTAATACAAGGAATGTCAGATACGCTTATGAAAAATCTGACTTTGTATCATGGAAGTTAAGATGTATAAGGAAAGAGTATGATGATGTACCACATACAGCTGCTATACCCAAACAGAGCACTTTGCTTGCCACAAGCTCTTTCTAAGAAGAGCTTTCCACAGCATTGTCCTACCTGCAGTCCATGGCTCTCCTGGTCCAGAAGCCTGTACACATTCCCTTAGGAATTGCAATGGCTGCTGGAGTGGCACATTTCTCAGCTGCAAACCACACTGGGTTTAAAAGCAAAACTTGTACCGTATCAGGTTTTTAAGAACAGAACTCATTTAAAAAAAGACAGAGTTTCTTTAAGGTTTCTTTAACCCCATTAACACAGCTGTTAAGAACATAACCACCAGACTGTGTTTATTTTTGTGGGAATTCTTGGCAATCACTCAGGGGATGCTGTTCCCCCCACTTATTTGCTTCTCCCTCCACTAGAGGCAGAAATTCAGCTTTTTCTCTGTCAAAGAAAGGGAGGAGTAGAGAGCTGCCATCAGGGCTCTGTGCCCAAGCCGTAGGGGTTGCTTTCTGATAAGAAGTCCAAAGGGAGTGATCCTGAACGTTTAACAGGGTATTTCTTCATGAGAGAATGGACAGGTTTGGGTTTTAGGCTCTGAGGATTGAGATGCATCTGGATTGTGATTGAATCATGCAGTTATCACAGAGTGGTTTGGGTTGGAAGGGACCTTAAAGCCCATCTGGTTCCCACACCCTGCCATGGACAGGGACATCTCCGCCCAGCCCAGGTTGCTCCAAGCCCCATCCAACCTGTCCTTGGACACTTCCAGGGATCCAGGGGCAGCCACATTTTTTCTGGGCAACCTTTTCCAGGCCCTTGCTTACCCTCACAGGGAAGAATTTCTTCCTTTTACCTACTCTAAACCTGCTCTGTGTATGTGTCCCTCTCTTAAGGTGTGACACAAAATCTGACCTGTCCTCCTCAGCTTCTTGGTACATCAAATCACAGTTAGTTGGGTCTTTTATTGAACTTTGAGCTGGTCCTCAAGAAAATTTCATCTGACTGAAAACCATGTAAAACTCTTCCATCCGTCTCTTGGCAGAACAGAACATACACAGAAAATAAAAAAGAATAACTCTTAATCAATAACAATCTTTCTAGTGACTTTTCTATACCTAGAAGTTAATTTTCAAAATGTCTTAATACTCTCCTTCACCTTGACAACTTCATCTTTCACCAGTTTTGTCTCCAGTCACTGTGCAAGCCATAACTGAAAGCAAAAACCTTTATTAAATTCCCCCCTCCTGTTTAAAAAGTATTGTGTAGTGGTGGACAGTAATCTTATCTTGTAAATTTGTTAATTTTTGTATCAAAATATCCTTGTTTAGCATGGAAAACTATTAAATTTCTGCACTTTAATGCACAACGTTTGCTTTGTAAGAGGGAAGAACCAAAATCAAAAATTCAAAAGTGGATAAAATAAACACTAAAATCATTAAATCGTATTGAGTTTTTGATAGCTGAGGACAATTGTTGTTAAATATGGTCTAATGTCAATAATTTACTTCCTGTTAATTTTTCTGACATCGAAGAGGGTGAAACAATCTCACCCTTATGAAATGTTGCGATAGAAGTATTTTAATAATTATTATTTGGAGTCAATACTTAGAAAAAGTGTGGCAGGGAAATGAACTTAATCATAAGATGAAGTAAACTTAATTCTGGGATTAGAATTTAATGGAACTAAAGATGAAGTTATTTTATATGTTCTTGAGATAGCTGTGTAATATTTACATTCCCTTGCTCAGGGGAGGAATGGGGCTCTGCTAAGGGTGAGCCCTGCACTGTTTCTTCTTCCTAATCAGGTGTTGAGGATGTGTTTTCCATCCTGTGCTGCTGCCTTCATTAGCCAGTATGGATTTAGGACTGCTGTGCAAGGTTAGGCTAAATTGTCCATTGCACTTCAGCAGTTTGAACAACCTTAGGAAATGAAAGTCTTTTAACCTCAGTGCAGCAGTGATATGACTTAATGGTGCTGTTAGCACCTTATAATCACACCCCTGCATGTGAAGCAAGTTGTCCATGGGCCGTTGTGTCCTGCAGAGATGATGGTTCATGGTAACACAGTCCAGTGAACAACCTCGAGAGAAACTGCCTGAGATCTTGAAAAGGGCCGGTCAATTAATTTGTGCCATCCCTGCTGGTCGGGAAAGAGATAAAATCACTGCTGTTTACAGCTGATTGTCTTGTATTAAATAGAATTATTTTATATATTCAGCTGTGTTTGCCATTTGGTGTTCAGGGCTGGACCGCGTGTTCTTCACCCGCACCAACTGGAGTTGGGATCATCAGCTCTGCACCAACACTTTGCTCCTGGGACTTGTAGGAATAACGCACCTTGTCCTTCTTGGAGTCTCCTGTTTTTAAATCCTGTATGTGTATTATACAATCATAAAATGTTAAGGAATTTGGATGGGTCCTAAAAATCATCTAGTCCCAACCACCCTGCCATGGGCAGGGACACCTCTCACTAGGCCAGGTTGCTCAAAGCCTTATCCAAGCTGGCTTTGAACACAGCCAGAGTTGGGGTGTCCACAACCTCCCTGGGCAACCTGTGCCAGTGTCTCACCACCCTTACAGTGAAAAATTTCTTCCATATAGTTAACCTTAATTTCCCCTCTTTCAGTTTGTACCCATCTCCCCCTTGTCCTATCACTACAGTCCCTGAGGAAGACTCCCTTTTCTGCTTCCTTGTAGTCTCCCATGACAGAATCACAGAATGTGCTGAGTTGGAAGGGACCCACAAGGATCAGCCAGTCCAGCTTCTTGCCCTACAGAGGACCATCCCCAAGAATCACACCTTGTGTTCCAGAGGATCATCCAAATGCTCCTGAAGCTCTGGCAGGGTTGGGGCCATGCCCACTGCCCTGGGGAGCCTGTTGAGTGCCCACCACCCTCTGGGGGAAGGACCTTTCCTGAGATCCAACCTAACCCTCCCCTGACACAACTCCAGGCCATTGCCTGGTCCCCACAGAGCAGAGATCAGTGCCTACCCTTTCTCTTTCCCTCCTGAGAAAGTTGTACCTGCAATGAGGTCTGACAGTCTCTTCTCCAGGCTGGACAGTTCCCATCCTGTTCTTTAATCCTTCTGGTGTTTCTCTCCCTACCTTGTCCCTTTCCCACTCGCTGTTTTGTCAGTGGTGGCGCTCTGATGGCTCACGTTTTATGTCCACGCAGTTCTAGCATTCCCTTACCATATGGTCATCCTGATGTTACCATTTGCTTCAATCATCCTTTTTGTAGCTGCTTGAACATCTTAATTGATCTCCTGAGCTATGTTAAAGATTTATAACAGCCGTCGGTGTAATTCATTTCACAAGCACGTAACTGTGCTGTTCCCTCTGATTGGGCGTCCACACCTCTCTCTCATAAAAATGTACACAAAGCACGATCTTGTGTCTCTGTGGTAAAATAATGGTCGTCTTGAAGGATATTAGAAATCTTGTACCACTCTACCCCAGCCAAAAGGATAAGCTGTGGCCTCTCAGTTGTTGCTAATAAGGTGTTCTCTTCTCTCTCTTAAATAATACCTCGACTTAGAGAACTTTTCTTCACTAGTAACAGAGATGGTGAAACATTTTTTACTTTTTTTTTCTTTTTTGAGTAGGATTCCAAACCATGTGTTGATAATATTGTTAAGCTGAAATGCATATATCAGAATGGCAATGGTGCCAGGAACTGCTTTTGGCCAGGCCTGTGTTTCTTAGTATATGCGGCAGAGTCATGTGCAATTAATGATGTTGGCAAAAGGAGCACTGTAGAAAGAGCACGTGAAATGAGAGGTTTGATGGTTTCTGCAAAGTGCTGTGCCCATCTTTTCATGCAGAAAATGAGTAAACCATTACTCTACATATGATTGGAGCATAACATAGCACTTTTTGATGGGGTTTGTCAGAGAGCGTTCAGAAGAAGCTGTATATTAGAAGATAAATTTCATCATCCAGTTAAGAAAATATGTCTAAGGGTAGATGAAAAAAAGATAGGGAACATCCTTCATGCTTTGAGAGGGGTGGATCTGGAGTGTAATGAAAGCCAAATCTATTTTATGGAGAGTTTTCTCCGAGTTTATCTACATCAGGCTATCCAACTATGGTGTAACTGTCGAAAATTATCTTTGGCCAGAGATGTTTCTTGGGAGCTGTAGCCTTTGTGATCGCCTTTCTCATCTGTGTGACTGTACTTGAGCTAAACTCATCTTTATCTGCTTTCAGCTTTAATTTTGATAAGAAGGTGAGTGGCAATCTGGTACCATATTTTGCCACTCCTTGGTAGGACCTCTGTGTAGAAGATCCTGCTCAGACTTTGTGCACTGGCCAAACTGCTCAGGAGAACAAGCTGGGTGCAGAAAGTGCCTTGGAACCATTTGGAGGAAAAGAGGGATGCATGCAACCTGTTTACCTCACTATCCCTGTGCTAAGAGCCTATCCCTGTTCTTCACTCTCTTCTCTTTGGGGTATAAACATATTTGAATATTTGTCTGTGTCCATTAGGGCAGTTGGTGTTTGTTTAAGTTGTGTTTCTGTTCTGTGACATCACCCATCTTCAGGTTGCTTGTCTAGCAGTAGTTTCTCTCTCATCTGTTGTATCTGTTCTAGACTGAACCACCTCTGGTCTCAGAACTTTGTATTTCTTTTTGGAAACTGAGGTCCCTTTAGTGGGAAGATCAGACTACTCAAAAGTTTTGCGTTACATGTGGGATTGGGATGAAACACAAATCTGTGCTTCAATTTTGTCCCTTTTAATAGAAAATCAAACTCTAGACCTTAAAGGATTAAAAGTTAAACTTGATTTTTAAACTCAGCAAGTTCTAATTAATCTTTCTAAAATATTTCAGTGGTCTTAAGGAGCTGTATAAATTGTGGTGTTTATTTCTTATTTTTGTAAGAAATTGACTGAACCTTCATTCTTAAACGTTTCTGTAGCATGACCATAGTTGGTGGACAAGGTTGAACGTAATTAGTTCTCTTCCTCCAGGGAGTTCAGAGTAACTTGTTACTTATTTTTGAGATACACGTTGCTATTTTTTTTCCTGTAATTCCAAAGACTTCCATTTTTAGATGTTTGTGGAGTTGAGAAGCAAAAGTGACATTATCAGACCAAAGTCATCTAATAAAAGCAGTTCTTTCTTAGCTGTGTGACAGCCAAGATATTTCCTCTGATTCCTCAGTTCTGCTCCTCCTCATCTCTTACATACACCCTCCAGGAGAACTTTCCATGGCATGTGGCCACTCCTTTGGGAACACAAATAGTGAATTTATTGCCTGGGTGGTTTTATAGAAAAGTCCCAAATTTAACCCAACGAAGGTGTTTTGTAATTGACCAAAGTCTTTATACAGTTTTCTGTTCTGCTTGAAAAGTACTGGAGGAAAATATTCCCAGTTTTTGTGTCAAATAAAGCACATGAAGCAAATATGTAAAAAGAAAACCAAGTTTGAAGAGTATCAATAAAATCAGAGATGAAAGTAGACAACAAATGTGTGCGTTCACCTTGGCGATAAATGGTGATTGTGTGTTGTCCGTCACTTCTTCCCCCTCCAAGGAAACTGCGTGTGGGACTGGCAGCTGAACATGGATCCTTGGAACCAGAGTGAACCCTCACACCAGGCCTGTGTTTGTACATAACACTGGAACAGCTGGTTTGGATTTTAAAAATTCTATTTTTATTAGAACACTGACTCTTGTTTATCGTTATTGATTTTATTGGGTTATTATTGACTGACTGCACCCCATGGGCCTATTAGTGAAGTGCTAGTAAAGCATTAAAGGAAGACTCGGGCTTTTCTGTGCTTTGTACTTATAACATTTGCTTTTATTGTGATTTTTTTTTTTTTTTAGCCAGTTGCCTAACTACAAACACGGGTAGTCTCACCCACCAGAGATTGAAAGGAGGACTAGAAAGGAAAGAATTTTCTTTATTTTCAATATTTAGAGGAACAAAACAAAGTTTTGAGGTTATTTGCTGTATTGTTGGACTAATTTTAATTCCCTGGGAAATGTTTACAGCTTTCGTGTCTCACTAAGACTTCTGGCTAACACTGGAAATAGGGCAAACTCATCAGTCAGGATCTGCAATAACTTTTATAAGCTATTTGATCTTTCTGGGTGGAAAGGGAGATTTATTTTCTTATTAATATGAATCAAATGATGCATAATATTCAGTTCAAGCCAGAAGAGAGTGGAGTGAACTCTGCCTTGTTGTACATGAGAATCTAGAGGCCACCTTAATGAAATTTAGGTAGCATTGATGACTCTTTCCGAAGACAGGGGGACTCCCCATAGTACCAAAATCTCCTGATGGTTCTACTGATCCAGATAATCTTTTAACTTTCCCTTTGGTTTTATTTTTCTCTTTCTTGCTCCACAGAAATGAAGTAGGAATCTTTTTTTTTTTTTTCTTTTTTTCCCCTGTATACCCCAGTTAAGGGCTGGTCTTAATGAGCTGTAGTTAGATCAGTTGAAGAGGTACTGAGCAAGCAGTCAAACCTCATTTGTGAAGATTCCACCCCTGGAAGTGTCCAAGGCCAGGTTGGACTGGGCTTGGAGTAACCTGGGCTAGTGGAAGGTGTCCCTGCCCATGGCAGGGGGTGGATCAAGGCAGTCTTTAAGGCCCCTTCCAACTCAAACCATTCTTGTGATTTACAAACTAGTGGAGTGACCAACAGAATTAGGGTAAACTTAATGAATGCATGAGGGGACTGTTGTCACCAAAATGTCAGCTCATGAAGTTGTAAGAACTTCAAGTACTTCTTCCTTTTGGATGGAAAGAAAAGGAAGGGACACTTGAAGAGCAGAACAGGGGTCCTGAAGGAATGAAACTGCTGTAGGGAAGTGGTAGAAGTGTCCTGGCATCAGAGCAAATGGAAGCAAGAGGAACTTGCATGTCCCTAAAACTGCAAGCAGGCAAACAGATGGGGATGGCAAAGAGGCCTCGAACAGGTCCACTTTGCTATGAATGGCAGCCTGTTGCTCCTCCTTGTGGCTAAGAATATCTGCCACAGGATAACAGCAGTGGGATAAAAATAAGGGAGACTTCTCCTCCTG
>JAWWEU010000163.1:2617070-2668612 GCA_035583155.1 Acropternis orthonyx
AGAGGCACTTCTGCTCCTGTGTAAGAACAAGTCACCATGCACTAATTATGAAAATAATATTTTTCTCTGTCAGATCAACTGCTGTGAGTAGCAATAGCTTCCCCTGAAAGCTGTCATAGAGTAAAAATGGTGACAGAGAGATGCATCTGCAGACTAATGTCACACTGAATTGATGGCAAACTTCATTCTCTTTGTGAAGGTGCATCTTTGGGGTTGTGATCAGGAAATAAGATCGAGCATTGAATATACAGGTACCCAGGGGTGAGCCATAGCAATGGTCAGATGCCCATTGTTTTTAGAACTGTAAATTAAACAGATTCCTTGTATTGTCTCTCAGAAGGAAAGTAAATAACTCACCAAAGAGATATTTGTGTTTACTCACCTTGACTGTGAACTCTGAGGAGGGAAAGGACAACGTGATCTCAACAAAAAGGTGGTGCTGAAAATCAGCTTGGGGTCTAAAGAGGGAAAACACGTCCTATGACTGCAAGTCCACAGTAAGTTTGTTTTCCAAAATAATCTCAGTGCAGGTTCAGCTCACAAAGGAGGCTCTTTGCCCCTTGCAGCCAATAACGTGGGAGCGTGCCATTAAATGCAGAAAGTAAAGTGGGAACTTTGTTCAGAAATGAACCCCATTTTATTTTAAAAGCAATCTAATCCTGCCTTTGAATGCCATGATACAGATACAGCCAGGCATGCCCAGCTCTCCTTCATTTGCTGGTACAATCAAACAGTGAGATGTGCTCCGACAATTGACTGTGCCACAATTTTGTGCTTGACTGCAGGTGCAAAATCATGGATGCAAAATCAGAGCACAACTTGAGGATCACTTAAAAATTGGGGCCGTTACTGTTTGCAAACCTTTAAGTTCTGTTTGTCGTGTGAAATAAAATAGTTTGGATTTTTTTGTTTTATTTTGTTTCAGAATTGGAGCTGTTCACCAGAATTTACTCTCGGGATAAATAATCTACCTGCAAAAAACAAAACAAAAAAACCCCCCCAAAATCTGTATTTATACTCTAAAATTGAATGCAAATAAAAAGTTGTAGTCCTTTTAATAATCTATTTTTATAGCTTTTATCTAGCTTCCCTCAAAATAATAAATTAACTCATGGTTCCACCTATTTACACTTATAAATTAGTGTTTGGGGCATTATTCTTTTTCTTTGAAAGCTTTTTCTTTTCTCTAAAGCTTTTTAAAGACCGTATACAAATAGTATTTAAAAAAATCCTGTCATGGAAATAAACATTTAAAAAGTTATTTTTAGTAATAACCACCCCAGAAAGTTATGGATATTATGCAAATAGGATGCTATATTTTTTTATCTGAAAAACATACAGATATTAACAAATGTTTTGAGGATGTTATTAGACAGAAGTATTAATTTTTATGTTGTTCAGTAGCAGCAATGTTAAACATTGACCCGTGTGCTACTAAACTCTTAAACTTCTGACAAAGTCAGTGATTTATGTATTTTTGGCCAAATTCACCAAAACTTCACCCCTGTGGCAGCCAGGCAATACAATTCAAGGCACTGCTTCCTTATATATGATTGAAATAATTATTATTATAATAATATCAAATATTCTAACCACATATCAAATGCTATAATTTAGGTTTATGGGAGCTAATTAGTTATTTCTGGATAGTAACAAAGCCACTTCAGAAAACTAGTTAATATTCAGAGAAATGCTTTTACCTTTATAAACTTAGATTTCTATTGTGTTTTTGATAACTACAAAAAAGCACAGCACATTTCTCTAGCAGTATTTTCCATTCTGAGGTAGAGGACTAATTTGTTGATGGAATTCTTCATTCATATGCAATTCCTAACCCTCTCTTTATGCTGAGGGACATTGTCTGCTTGTGCTGATGAAAGATTGACCAGAGATACTCGGTGTAGTTAATGCCTCTGTATTGTGCGAAGTATTGCAAGACTCCTGGGATGATGTAGGACAGCACTTGATGGGATTTAAAAAAAAGGAAGAAAAGGTGGAGTTTGTGTGTTTGTTTTGTGCCTTGTTTCTATTTTGTGTCATTATTCATGAAAATATGGATTTTTATTTTTTCCTAAATTTGGGATTTATTTTTTTAGGAAGGGTGGTCTTACTACAACAAAGTCATGTTTTATTTTCCCCATCCAAATATTCCTGGAAGTGGGGACTGTCCAATGGAAGTCTAGACCTGTCCTGTGAGGGTTCTCAGAAGTGTGTTGGAATGCAGATAGAGTTTGTAGGACATGACCAGTGAAATGAAATGTCTGCAAGAGTCCTTCCACCACCTCCCTGTTGTTTGCACTCCCAGGGTCCAATACTCTTAATCCCTCCTCTTCTGCAGACACCTGAGTCCAAGTGTAACTCTTGAGAGTTGTCTTGCTTCTTTTACGATGCTCATCGCTTTTCCTCTGCTCTTCCTGCTGTCTCTTCCTGGACTGGAAACTTTTGTGGGGACTGCAAGACTTTTTCTTTTCTTCACTGAAGTGAACAAATGAGCAACAGTCCAACAGAAAAAGTGCAGAGGGTTTTGTGAGATTTTTCTTCTTTTTCCAAATTTGTTTTCCTTTCCTTCCTGTCCCCTCATTTCCTCAACTTTTCTCTCTCCATTTCCTTTTTTCTGTTTTTTTTTTTTTCCTCCCTGTTCCTTTATTAATTCTTCTTCCTCATATTATTTTTCTACTCACTCCTCTCCAGTCCTTGCCAGTTTTTAACAGTCCATGATTTCAGATGGAAAATCTGTTGCCAGAGCCCCTCCTCCAGTAACATTAATGGCCACTCTAGAAAGCCTGCCCTGCCCTCCGTCATCTAATTTCAGACACTGAGGGGGCAGACGAAACAGATGGTTGGCACAGGGAAGGATGATTCACTGCTTGAAATCATGGTGCAACATTGCTGAAATTGGTGAGGGAGAAGGAGGTCTGACATTTGACAGAGCCGTGTAAAAATTGCCTGATCCAGGCAAAGTTCAGACTAATCACTTGACTGTTATTTTCCAGATGTACTGATCATATGACTGTAATTGTAAAGATTATATTGACAGTGCACCGTTTCCCAAACATGCTGTAGTCATTCCTAACAAAATGATTCTCCCTCGGGATGCTCAGGTCAGGCTGCTGTGGGGAATTGTGTGTTGCCATTTATTCATCCTGGAGCTGTCCTTTTTTTTTTTTTTTCCCCTTCAGTTGGTTCATTCATCTACTTTCCGGTCACAGAAGGTTGTAGGCTTTCAGGTACACAGTCAATAAAACTGAGTGATAAATTTGAGCACTTACTTTCAGGCAGATTTCTTTATAAATTGGGCTAAAGTGACAAGATTTAAACATGAAAATAAAGAAGGGTCAGAAATAAGCAAGGAAAATTGCAAGGTATCAGCTTTCCAGCACATACCTGATGAAAGTTAGATGGATGACTGTGGTCATAGAAATAAAGATAAGACTCCACTATAACTGGGGCAAATATAAGACCATGCACATGGTTTACAGTTACCAAAATTGTGGAAATATCCACAGCATCAAAGTTGCATTGATCCTTTATATGTAGCTACTTGCTGTATATTTTAATGTCCTCTTCACACCAGCCTTCATCCACCCTTTGGTCTGAGCCACATTGAAGCAGAATAGTAAATTTCAAGTAAAACCTTTTAATCAATGAAGAGACAGTGATCTTGAGCACTGTGGTGGAAATGTCTGTAACCACCACAAACCCCAAATTCCTAACTGCATGAGTCGAAAAATGGCTTTGGAACTAGAAAGAAGTAGATGAATTTTAGATGAGCAGTTAATTTTTTGGGTGCTCTTGAAAAATTCCAAACTCTGGCTGAGCCCTGATGTCATTTGAAATGTCTAAGCATCGAGCTTAGTGAAGTTACTTATAATTAGTCTTGCTAATTTTTATGAGTTTCGGGGATGGCTTTCCAAATGTTCTCAGCCTTCTGCTGCTCCTATTGCTCTGAGCACGGCTGCGAATCTCGCTACTTATTTAGATGTCAAAGTGGTAACTGAAATATCCTTAAATGTCAATGCAGTTTCTGTTTAACACCCTTGAAAATTAGGCCTTTGTTCACCGTGTCTTACTAAAATTGGTGTTGAAGGAGGAGAGAAGAGGTGGAAGAAGTTGGTTTCCAGTTGCCAATTACTTAACTCCTTTCAATTCTATGGGTAAAAGTTACCACCCTGACTATTGTGGGTAAATACATCAAAGAATGGACAAAAATCTAGTTCTCCTATGACTTCTCAGCTGAAAGGCTGCTTCTTGTTGTCTCAGATAAAATTAACACCTGGAGAGCTTCAAACTTGAAGGATGTATTTCCCAAGGGGTTCAGATGTCTCAGACTCCTCGAGACAGAGAACAGGAATGAAAACATAATGAGCTGGAAAGCATGAGGATAAGTGAAAAATATATTATCTCAAAGAAATAGTTGGGAGGACAGACTGTGAGCAATTCCAAATAGGGAAGAGCAGGAATGTGGGGAAGACCTTGAATGAACCCTCAATAAACAACTGTTAAACTTGTAGGTTGAAAATTTCTATGAAATAGAGATGCTGGAGTTTTTATTCTCCTCATAGACCTGGGGACCTTTACCTCTGGAAGAGAGATAATGGGATTAGTTTGGAGAAATTAGTTAGGAGAAACCTGGAAGAGTAGACAGAACCTGGCTATGGAAATCCCCACACATGCCAGACAGACCTCATCTTACATTTGAAATGATCTTACATTTACTTTGAGGTTTATGTATGTACTTAAGAGTCTGAATCAGTGTTACCAGATTACAAAATGTTGATCTTGGGTGTTATTGAAGCGTTCTGGAAATTAATGCAGGAGCTTCCAGCCATTAAAAAGTTGTAGGAAGGAATTCAGTAACCCTTGCATAGTTGGAGTGCTGATTTAAGATAATATGGAAAAAATTTAAATGCATTATTTCTCATTTTCTAACTGAAAACTTGCATTCTATAAGTTTATAGAGCTTTGGGTTTTTCTTTTCCAAATTTAAGTATTGTAGTTTGGATTTTTTTTTTTTTTTTTTGAAAACAAGTAACTGGATTATGATCCAGACCAGGATATCTCATATGACTTTGGCTTACAAGACCCGTCTATAGCAGTGAGATCTTGTCAATACAATGAATGGAGTTGAGAAAACATTTAATGGAATCATTAAGGTTGGAAAAGACCTCTAAGATCATCAAGTCCACACCCACCTAAGTCAGATACCTGCATTTGGTGTTCTGAACTGCTTTTGGCACTGAATAAACATGATCGACTTTTTTTTTTTTTGGCCATGGTGAGATTTATATGCCAAGTGAACATGCAGAATTCATCCAGTGCCTTCAGCTGGATTTCCACCTGTGTGTCTTAATCCTGAGCATATTTGGTTCTCACTGGATAAGGAAAAAAAGTCCGGACCCTTGGCAAGAGGGAGAATTAACTCACATGGTGCCAGGAGTGTGAGGACCTGCTGCAGGACAGGGACCAACTTCAGCACCTTGTTAGAACATTCTTCTCTTGAGTTAATTCTTTTTGGCTTGAAAACGTCTTTGGAATGAAGGTAATTGAAGCTGTAGGGTTGTAATAACAACGACCAAATTCTCATTATTTAGTGCAATTGATGGAAAAGTCTGAGTAGTAGAAAAGGAAAATATTGACTTTCATGCATTTAAGTTTTATTTATGTGATGCTGGTCCAAAATCACCAAAATAACTCATGACACTTATATATATATGTGTGTGTGTGTGTGTATAACTTGGGTCACTTTAAAAAAAGTAAGTTTCTTAGTCACCCAGAAATAAGCCCTCTCACAGCTTATGGAAAAGCTGCTGACACACTTTTGTCCTGCCCCTCTAATCTAAAACTTCAAAGACCAGATAGAACTTTACATGAAACATAACTTAATGATTTTTATCTCTCAGTGAATTCTGGGAACTTCTCCTATCTGATGCTACTGGATTTGATAAATATAGGGAGTTTTTCCTCTTCCCAGCCCCTGTCTTTGGGAATGCAAGTCTGAATAAGCACTGCTAATTTCACAGTCTCAGCAGAAAAACAGAGGCAAGGAAGGCAAATAGCAAGTTTGGATGAAAGAAACTGATACAATTTGTTTGGCAATATTTAGCTGAGAATTTATGAAAGTCTGGTTTACTTTCTAGGAATAATCACAACTGCCTTTTAAGTTTGTTTTTTTTCAGGATATTGCTTTTACTTTCACTTTTAAACCTTGCAAAATAAATATATTTATCATTATAGGCAAATGTTAATGCAAGTTTGGTTATTTTCAAGCCTTTAAACTTAAGGGAATGGTCAAAAAATTATTAACTGCATTAAAAAAGGTTCCACTTTTTGCTGGGATTTGTGTTCATACCGAGAATTTTACTTTATTCTGAGATACAGATTTATTTTTTTTAATACTAGTAGTTTTTTAATAGCATTTTATGTAACTTTGCATTCATTACAATGTATATATTAGTTGATAGACTATGGGAATGTATCATTTAGAGGAACTGGCAAATATGGCTATGGTGTTCTTGATCATTAGGAAACTAGAATTAGATCTGAATTTCTGAATTATTTGCCTATGCAAGAGTATTTTTAAGAGAAGACCAGAATTTGCAAAAAGTGTACCTTGTATGTAATTTAAGCTGCTCTGAATAACCACAAAATTTGGGTTGAACACCTCTCTGTCAAAGATAAAAATAAATACAGCATGGTTTGGAGGATACTTTAAAGATTAAAATCAGCTTCAACACCCAGTAATAGTTCAATATAGGAAAGATAATGGATTTATAGCTATACCCTGGTTTTCTGAAAGGAAATCATGGAATCCCAGAATGGTTTCGGTTGGAAGGGACGTTAAAGCTCATCTCTGTCCAAACCTCTGCCACGGGCAGGGACACCTTCCACTAGCCCAGGTTTCTCCAAGCCCCGTCCTTGGACACTTCTAGAAATGGGGCAGCCGCAGCTTCTCTGGGCAACCTGAGTCCTGTTTGTAACTCAGACACAAGAACTGGAGTTCTGCTCAGTTGTTTTTTTTTCAATTGATCTGTTGTTTCCTCTTCACCTTAACTTAGTAAAACTACTGCCAGGAAAAGAACATCCTTGGTGCTGGCTCTGGGGAAAATCTGTGTCTCATGGGATCATGGAAAAATGCACCTGGAGACATTTAGGCATCATAATGTCCAGTAGTATCTTCACTTGACAGCTCTACCAAAAGAAGTCTCTTCCCATCTGCACCCTTCCAAGGGCATCTGTGGGGAGCCCTTCCCAGCTGTGTCCTATCCAGGCGAAAGGCTTTTCCTCAAAATTCCACTGCTTGAGCACAGCCTGACCTCGGTTGGCTTCTGAGACCAGGGTCATACCATGGTATGGAAAGAGCTGTTTTCCCATTTCATGACCTATTCCTCAGTATTGTATGGAATAACTTTGTATGGGTTCAGGATTTGGTGGTTGTGCTGTGTAATGAGATGAAGATCCCATGGAAAGCTCACTGGAAAATACAGTGTAGAATAGAATCATAGAATATCCCGAGTTGGAAGGAACCCACGAAGACCACTAAGTCCAACTCCTGGCCCAGCAGGGGACACCCCAACCATCCCCCCCACCCCACCCTCAGTCCATGAGAGCATTGGCCAAATGCTCCTGGAGCTCTGGCAGCCCTGGGGCCATGCCCACTGCCCTGGGGAGCCTGTTGAGTGCCCACCACCCTCTGGGGGAAGGACCTTTCTGTGATATTCCACCTAATCCTCCCCTCATGCCATTCAAGGCAAAGAATAGCAATGCAGTGGGATGAACTCACACTATTTATATTTGTATTTACATACTTCTTGATATTAACTGCAATTTGGATTTGCTTGTACCACTCACTGCAGAAAAGCCAAGTTCATAACTGAACTGCAAATAAGCAAAAGTAAAAAAATAAAAAAAAAAAAAAAAAGGAAGAGATGGGATTTCCACAGCAAGTCCAGAAATCTGTTTCCCATCACTCAGTCAGGCAGGGCACTGTTGTTAGCTGTAAATGGGCTTTTTCCTCGGTGTGGGCAATGAATCAGCAAATGCTGCAGGAGTTCAGCGGGAAATGTCAGGTGTTATTTCAACAGTCGTGCTTTCACAAGCACTGGGGTGGGTCCTCGCAGAGGGGACCATCCTCAGAATTAGGGACCTCGTGGTGCTGTTAATGCCCTTATCTCTCCCTCTCTGGAAATTGGGAAACTAATGCTTCCCAAAGATGTGCTGCCTACTTTGGTTAATTGATGCCTGACCGCAAACTGCTTAATAAATAGGTTCTGTCTGGAAAATATTATTCCCTGAAATCATGTCTGTATTACCCAAAAGTCAAATTAAGTAATTGAGAAAGCATCTGCTGTGTGGAAGGATGTTTGTTTGTTTGTTTGTTTGTCCTGTGTTTTGTGGTGGGTTTTCTTTTTTTTTTTTTTTTTTTGGTTTACCAGGACAATCACTGTAGCATCTGTCTGGGAGGAGGTTTATTTGCAGAACCACAGCTCAAATCTTGAGATGAGGGAGCATTACAAAGAAATGGCACGGCTTTCAAATGAAGGCTACAAATAGGTTTGCAACTTTTTTTCTCTCTTTGGTAAATTACCCAAGTGAGGTCAAATCACATTCCTAAAGACAGTCCCCTGGCATCCTTCAATAAACAGATTTTGCCCTGTGTATAAAATGTTTAGCTCAGTGCTTTATGAAGTAAAGGTCATCTGAACAGAGATGTTGCAATAAAGGGCTGCCTGAAAGTGCCTCCACTGAGCGTGAATAGCAGCAATATTGCCTTGAAAACTCTGGGCTAATTGATTAAACTTCCAACAAACTAATTTTAATTAGCCATACTAGCTTAACTTTTGTCTGCCTTTTTATGATTCTAAAGGTTTATTAATGGTGCATGTACAGCCCTGGTTATTTATTACAAAAATTATCAAGGTATGAGAGAGAAATATGAATATTATACAATTTTTCACTGTTTAAATGAATGTTTTCTGCTAAAATGCACCTGCTGTCAGGTAAAAGAAGAAACACTTCTTTCATTGCTGTTGGACCATAACATCCATATATTTGCACCCTAAATTGCTGCTAACTCTGATATCACTCTTGGAACTCTCAGGAAAGAAGTCAATGAACATACCAGAGGCACATGTAGTCCTTCTCTACCTCTTATTGGTGTCTGTTTGTATCAGTTTTTGAGGGTTATCAGCACCCCCAGGTATTTATGCAGCATATTTATTTTAGTAGGGCTAAGCTGCCTGGTAATTAATTATCCACCCCACTGCTGATTGTCCCCAAAAGAATAGTTTGGGTTGGAAGGGACCTTTACAGCTCACCTAGTCCAACCTGCTGCCATGGGCAGGGACTCCTTCCGCTAGACCAGGTTGCTCAGAGCCATGTCCAACCTGACCTTAACATACTTGATATCTTTTCATATGTTGTAGAGCAAAAGCTCTGGGTGTTCTGGATTTTTTATGCAACATCCCTTATTTCAATTCTATAATAATGAAATCAAGTAAAGACAGATCTTTTGCCTTGGTGAATGCATACAAGTGGATTTTATCTACAAAATGTTCATGCAGTGGCTGTAAATCTGGTATTTTTCTCCATTTTAACTTGTCTTTCTATAGAGGTATTAATGTTTGAGTTCACATGGAAATAGGATCTAAGCTTAACATAAGAACTCTAGAGAAAGAGAGTGGTGTGAAAATACCTCTACTGATCTGCAATTTTGGCTTTAAGGTGCAGTATGGTTCTCTCAGTGTCTAAAACCAAGTTCCTCTTCTGATGAACGGTCGCAAAAACAGGTCCCGGCACCGAGACTGGACAAAACATCCTATTTCTCTACCCTGGTTTTTGGAGGGTAGCAAAGAGGAGGCTGTGTGTCATGTCTTGAACATACCTTGTGCCTGGAACAACATATCTTGTGATCTAGGACGTGATGTTCCTACTTCTGATGCTGCACTTGGTGATCATAGAATCCTAGGATGGTTTGGATTGTAAGGAACCTCAAAGATCATGTTGTTCCAACCACATCATGAGCACATCCTTCTCTTCTGGCTGTGTTTCCTCCCATGCTGGATTGGAGAAGTTGCACTTTGTGACTCCAATTCTAAAATGTTTTGATCAACTGACAAAACATGTGGCAGAAACAGCACGTTGGTAGGGTTTTGGTGACGTGCCATGTTTTTAAACACTGTATCACCAGAGAAATGGATGCATTTCAAAGGGTGGTGGGGACTTGGCAGGAGCCATTGCTTTCTGCAGAGGTGAGAGATGACAGATGTGCTGCTCCTGGAACAAGACAGTGGGTCTGGTGCCGGGTGAAGCCCTGGGATGCCAGGCACCAGCCCTGAGCTCTCTGAGCTCGGTGGCACCCAGACCTCATGGAGGGATAAGGTGCCTTGACCTACTGGTTGCCCATATCTTCATTCTGTGTACAGGGGGCTTCCTCTGAGGTTTTCAGATCTGGAAACAGCTATTCCACAAGAGGAAAAGAATGGGAGTAACCCTTGAGCAGAACTGAGCATCCCCTGTTGCACTGAAGCCCCCTCCTGGGGCTATGGTTGTCATCAGCTACCCAACCCTTCTTCATAAGGCAGTGCTGCTGCTGAGGTCAGACCCATCATCTCTCTGCTTTGGGCTTAGTATGCAAGGAATAGGTAACAAGTGTGTTACATTGACCCTGAGGTTAGTTTAGTTGGCTGGAACGTGGTGCTGAAAGCACCTCGGTCATGAGTTCAATCCCTGATGGGCTGTTGGCTTAAGAGTTGGACTCGATGATCCTCATGGGTTCCTTCCAACTCAGAATATTCTGTGATCTCTTAAAGTGCTCCAGATGTGTGCAGTAAGGAATAATGACATCACACACAAAGCAGTGCCACATCACGAGCTCTTCTGAGTGCCCATGTATGGCTTGTGTTTTGGGCACTGGAATGGGCTGCCCAGGGAGGTGGTGGAGTCACCATTGCTGGAGGTATTTAAGAGGACACCGAATGTGGCACTGAGTGCCATAGCCTAGTAGACAAGATGGTGTTAGTTTGAAGGTTGGACTCGATGATCTCAGGGATATTTTCTAACCCAGCTAATTCTGTGTGTGTTTGTTTCACTCCAGTCCCTCTGGTTGGGAGGAAGATGTGTTGACAAACAGCTTCTCCTTCTCATAGGAATTTGGGATCAGCATTTGTTGGTAGGCACAGCCCTGCTGTCAGGTACCTGTGCAGGATTTCATGGCTTTGCTGTGGGGGCAGTTCACTGTGCAGCCACGTGAGATCACTGGCCCAGTGCTCCAGAGGGACCATCAGTCTGCATGCTGGTGCCACCGAGGTGTCACCAGGCTTCTGGCTCAGGTTACCCACAAGTGTGTGCTGGAGACTGTCCAAACCCTGTAGGGAATCTGTTATCAGCAGCTGAAAAAGAACCCTAGTCTGGGACTGTCATTTAATCTGAATTTCAAGGTAGTTGAAAGAAAAAGGAGGGTTGAGGAGGGAGGGGAAGCCTCCAACACCTTGTTAGCTCTGCTGTGGGCACTGGGAGAACATGTTCAAAACCAGTTTCAAAACATGTCATAGGGACAAAGTAACTTCTATGTCTTTTGGTTTCAAACCTGTTCCCTAATCCTGCAGTGGTGTAACAGCCAGTTTGTTTCATGAGAGCTGGGCTGAGAAAATGTTTTGATTAAGTGGAATAGCCCCGTTTATTTAGGTGTTGACAATTTTGGGCAAAGGTTGCAACTATCTTTAAATCAGACACTGTAACAGGTGTTGATTGTGCAATATGGACTTGGAGTTTTAGTATGTGAATGTTAAATTTATTACAGTACCTTCTGATCTGGGGTCTCACTTGCCAAATAGGCTAATCCACTAATTCACTTTGCTTCTAGCTGCTCTCAAAACAAAACCAACTTTCAAACATTTTCCATTTGCAATTGTAATCAAAGGACAAGCAGTGATACAAGAAATGAAGCAATGTGGGTGAAGTAGAACCAAATCATTTAGTGGGCTACTGGAGGAACAATTTAAAATGTTTAAACATGCCAAAAGGAAGGAGGGGGAAGACCAGAATTCCACTTTCATGAACAATGTATCAGAAAATGAGTGAAAATATAAAGTGCTGGCTAGAAATCTAAGGTGAGGGTTTACTATTTTATGTATTTAAGGATTTAATGCATTTGAAAACTTGGCAAGCAAGTTTCAGTATTGGAAGGATGAACTGATATTGTACACGTGGTTAACATGGCTCCTGAGTCCAAGGGGATGTCTTGTTTGGATAGCACAGGGAGGGAATGTGAGTTAAAACAGTGTTAATGGGGTTAAAGAGAACTGATGAGAGAGAGCAATAAGTGTTCTTGGGAAGAAGTACTAAGGTGGTGAAGATATTTTGTCACCTGATGGCTGGGGTAGAAAAGAGTGTTATGGTGGGGAATGGGATTTTACAGGACTAGTGTAATTTGTGGTCTCTCTTCATCCACATGTAATTTTTTTTTTTTTTAAATAAAGTATACAAAATATTCCCAAAGTAGCTTCTTTTGCTGTCCTCTTCTTAGTTCTTTTATTCCCTCCTAAATGCCATACGAAACCCTCTAGCTCTTTTCTCCAGGCTCAATTAGTGCTTTCAGTTCCTATTAGGTTTCCATATCCATCTGACCCTCCCTGCAGGGTTCCAGGGCCCTCCACAGCCCTCTCGGCCACCGCCTTCCCACCAGCAGGACTCTGCTCCCTCCCAGGCAAGCAACCTGAAGGCATGGATGGAGTATCCTCTTGCTCTTAATCATTGCTGATTAAAGTCAATTAAAAACTGCTTTTATAGTTGGTTTAGAAATATGGGACTGCTACCTTGGGTAACCCATGGGTGTTGCAGGTTGCTGTCCCACCAGACCTGCTTTGTGGCAAAGGGGGTCATGGAAAGGAGTAGAGAAGTATTCACCAGATCTTTCCTGCTGAATATTAGGCTTTTTTTCTCCCCTAGAGTTTTTCTCTTGCTAAATATTTTCTTCCAGTTGTGGTTTGGTTCTTTTAAGGGAGGTTTTTTGTGTTGTTTTGGTTTTTTGTTTGTTTGTTTCATTTTTGTTTGGGGTTTTTGTTTTGTTTTTTTTTGTTTGTTTCTTTTTTTCCCCTTCTTTTTGGTAGATTTTTGGTGTTTGGTTGGGGATTTTGCGTAGTTCTTTGGTTTTGGTTTTTATTTCTCCTGATCTTGGACACTTCGAGGGATGGGGCAGCCACAGCTTTTCTGGGCAACAAGTAAACAAAACTTTTAATGATCTTGAGAGCAACCCAAGGTAGTCATCATTCTGAAATGAGTTTCTGTAGCTCTTTATGAGTCCAGAAAAGACAAAAGTAATTTCATGATTACAGAATTGAAATAAGGGTTATTTTCTCTACAAGATATGAGAAGATATCCAGTATGTCAAGGTCAGGTTGGAGTGGGCTTGGAGCAACCTGGTCTGGTGGAAGGTGTCCCTGCCCATGGCAAGGGGTGGAACTGTGTGAGCTTTAAGGTCTCTTCAAACCCAGACCATCCTATGATACCATGACTGTTGATTCAAACTGGAGATCACAAAGTGGAAGGTGGCAGGAGTGGGAAAACCAAAAAAGGTATTACCAAATTGTCCTTTTATCCTCCATGAACCTTTTCCTGGTCCCCAGTCCATGGATTTTAGCCCAAATTGCTGTAATAAGTATATATTGTTGCTTGAAACAACCAGGTGAACACTGAACTACCCAGGAGCTTTATCTGTGTAGTGTTATGAAGGTATAAAACACCCTTTAAATGATGAGTTGCAGTTAATGGCCCTGAGCTGAGCTTTGAGCCATCACCCACTCCCAGATGGTCATTAATCCTCAGATCCTCTGTACGTTGCTCATTATTGCTTAAAGATAATATTTTGTAGCTTTTTTAAAAAAATTTCTGTGCTGCAGTTCTTTTAGGACACTTGATATTTTGCTTTCAAGGTGTCTAACATGGCAAAAAAATGTGCTTTATTGCACCCCTGTAGCCCCTGGGGCTGTCGCGCTGGAGCTGAGGTTTACAAAGCAGGACAGTTTTAAAAAAAACATGTATACATAATATTGCATACATAATGGATGGGAATGGTTCCAAAACAATCTATTGCATAATTACCTAATTAATACAATCTGTAATAATTAAAAATCCTTTGGAGAATTTGTAAAAACACTTTACTACGCGCGTGTCACAGATAATTTTTAGACTCGGTGTCTCAGCTGTTTGCTTTTTATTTTTATTTTTTTTCCTTCTTTTTAATTTGGTCTTTCAAATTGCCAGCAGTCTTATTGCTGCTTTGTGGCCCAGGCACTTAACAAATTTCATTTCTCAAATGGAAGGGACCGAATTTTCTCCCCAGAAGTGCAGTTCAAAGGGAAGGGCAACATTCAGTGCTAACTTTTCTTTTGCAGAGACAAAACACGAAAGGCAGGTTTAAATAAGTATATTTCAAGGGTTTTTTTTTCAACTGTTGGGAAGAGTTGATAAAGAAAAATAAAAATTTCAAAGCAACAAAAATTGCTTTGGGCTCGACTTTTAAATCAAGACAGAAAAATTGATTTTGCAGTTGCATTATAACCCTACTCATCTCAAAATGGTCCCACAGTGCAATTGTATCAGCGGTGCTTATTTATATTTATATCTAGCAGATATTCTGGAGCATTATATAAACCTCTGCTTCTGTAAGTATCAGCTACGTGGCCTGTGGTGATGCCTCTTTGTATGTTGGAGTTGAACAGGCAGAACATGAATTGCTTTTAGTTTGCCTGGAAGTGTTCAAGGCCAGGTTGGACAGGGCTTGGAGCAACCTGAGACTGTGGAAGATGTCCCTGCCCATGGAATGAGATGGGCTTTAAGATCTCTTTCAACCCAAACCATTCTGTGTTTCTCTCCAGCAGAAAAGCCCTGCAGTCTTTGCCCCTCAGTATTTGCATATGTACCATTTCAGGTCAGTTCTCCTTTCTCTGCCTCTAAGATAGCATGGGAAAGCTCTCTATTTCCCTTTCAATTTCTCTTTTTTTTTTAATAAAGAACCCAAAGAGGCATCACAAGTTAAAGAGAATGATGAAATTTGTACTGCCCTGGACAACCCCACTTACTGTAGCTGATGCCAGGGCTGAAAGCAGAAGCTTTTTCCTCATTTTCCCCCCTCTGTGATGCCTAAAATGAAGTGGGTTTTATTAGTTAAATGCAGTTGAAAAGATCTGTTTACCAACACCTTCATATCAGGTGATTCCTGACTTTGAGGGTGGCAAGACACTGGTACAGGTTGGGCAGAGAACCTGTGACTGCCCCATCCCTGGAAATGTCCAAGGCCAGGTTGGATGGGGCTTGGAGCAACCTGGGCTAGTGGAAGGTGTCCCTGTGGCAGATGGACATAGAGATGGTCTTTAATGTCCCTTCCAACCCAAACCATCCTGTGATTGTAGAATTATTTATAATTGTAGCATCCTGGGATATGTAACCTTGACATTATTATTTGGAAATCATTATGAGTTCAACTCTGCAGACCCACAGTTCATGCTATTAAATCCCACCCTGGCTCCTTTTCAGGGAGAAAAGTTTTCTTGGAATAAATGGTTAAGCATAGTGGACAGCATTAAGTGTGTGGTCAATGCAGGAGGTGCTCAATGAATAATTATTAGAAAATAAAGGATTTTTGCTTTATCGAAGTGTGGGATTGCATCTAACTGATTCTTGATTGTGAAATCCATTTTTCACCTCAGAAGAGCCACTAATAGTTTTGTCAGCTGGGTTTGTTATTTAGCTTTGCAGGAGCTGGAGCCTACAGGACCTGAAATGAAAAGATTCACCTTCCTGTATTTCTGGGTTTTAGAAATCCAGCAGGGAATTTACCATGGAAAGCAAACTGAACAATTTGCCTTTTGGGCTCATTAGTGATCATTGCACACCAACTGATGGATAAAAAAAAATGCCCAAAATAACAAAGCAAAGAGTGAGGGCTCCATCCAAAATCCCAGTCTTTGCTTCACAGCAGCAAGCAGGCAGTGAATGATGCAGACTGAGCACGGTGTGAGTGACACTGCTGTTGGTTTTGTTTAGTGTTAGTAAACCTGTGGTGGAAAAATACATAGGGGAAATTTTGAAGTATGGTCTCCCAGAGGAGGTTTTGAGTTTGTGTTTGATTTCCTGAGGCTTTGCCTGGGTGCTGGCTGTGATGGGTGTTCTGGGAGTTGCCCTTGGCTTGTCAACTCATCATATCCCCAATTTTCTTTGTGGAGCTCACACGTAACTCAGAGATGTAACTGAACTTGGGCTTTTTCTGATGCAATTGTCTTTACAAAGCAAAGTAGTGTTTTCCAACCTCCCTGATAAAAGTGCATGAACATATGCTTTGGACTGCAAGTCAATAAACAAGGATGGAAGATCAGGCCACACATGTGTTGTTCTGTCCCCAAACCATGGGACTGTGGTTCTCTGGCCACTTCTCTGCACGAGGACTGTGAGGAAATCCCCTTCACTCAGGGACACTCAACCTCCTTGTGACAAACCCTGCTCAAATTTTTGGCAGTAGGGTTCAGGCAAGTTAAGGAGCTGTTGTTTTCTCCCCAGATACATCATACACCTAAGACATTTCATTCTGGCTTCAGAGGTTAAGTAACTTCTTGATTTTTCATAACCCAGCCAACTAAAATACTTTTTTTTTTTTTTTAATCTCTGTTTTGCAACCACTGAATCATATGATCAGCCTAAGGATATACATTTTGCACATGAAACTGGATTATTATTAGTCTTGGCTATTTTGGCATGGGGAAGAAAGGAGAAAAAAATATTTTATGCAAGTTTTTGCAGATCAGTTGCAGTTTGTTGTAACAACTTCTCAAATACTCACCAAAGAAGGTGATGACCATGTGAAACAGTTTCTTGTGCACAGGGTGGCTTGCATAAGTGATAACTTGGACTAACCTGAAATGCAACTTATGGTCCATAAAATAAAATATTAAAGCAAAACTCGAACAGTATTTGGGGTTTAGATAAAAAGGCACACACATTTTTATGATTTTGTTACATTTTTTCTTTCTCCACTGGCAGGAGATTTCTGGAGAGAAATTGTGCCAGCAAATTAGCATTTCCAGTCCTTTAATATACATTCCTGGAGGTATTCTTTTCCAAGGAGAGCACTTCTGGGAGTGACAGCAACATACTTGGTATTGCTCCAGCTGTCTGGCAGGGAGGTGTGCTCAGCATCACTTGCCTTCCAGTGGTGTTGGAGGACACCTGTGTCTTATTTGCTGGGTTATACCTTTGAAGTTTCATCTCTTTAAAAGGATAACATGCCTGCCAGGCAGACCTTGGGAACCTGCCACAACTCAGCTGCTAACCTGTAACTTCTCCTGAAGTCACCATTCAGGTGTCACAGATCACTTCCAGTAATTTTTTTTGATAGCCATAATATGGCCATGACTAATGTTGTTCTTGCTACACTCTTGGTTTTGTTTTCACATGTCTCTGAAAACAGTTACACTAATTCAAAATGAGCAGTGGCTGTTTAAATCGTCTGTGACCTGGTGGTGCAGGAGGATGTAGCACATCATCTGAAAGGCTACAGTATGTTTTGTGACATCATCGTGACATGATGTAAAACGTCATGTGACAGCTCTTATTGCAGTGGTGTCATTACATTTTGCATCAAAATGTTGAAAATGTCTTTTGTCAGTTTGCTAATTGCCTTGTGTTCCTGTCTGGGAACCTCCATTGCTCTCACCTTGGTGACACGTAGAGGGATGAACTCCGTGGTGCTTCTACCCTCACACCCAATGCCACCCTGTCCCATAACAGCTAAAGCTGCAGCTTATAGGAGACACAACTCTAGTCTGATCTGTGGCATTATCTTGGCTGGTTTTGACTCTCTGGTGATTTTATAATGGTAAAAGCTGAGAGAGAATTGAGATTGTTCAGCCTGGAGAAGAGAAGCTTTGGGGTGACCTTATTGCAGCCTTCCAGTATCTGAAGGAGCTACAAGAAAGGTGGAGAGAGAGACTATTTACAAGGGATGGAGTAACAGGACAAGGGAGAATGGCTTTAGACAGAAAGATAGGAGTTTTAGATTAGATATGAGGTGAGAATTCTTCCCTGTGAGGGTGGGCAGGGCCTGGCACAGGTTGCCCAGAGAAGCTGTGGCTGCCCCATCCCTGGAAGTGTCCAAGGCCAGATTAGATGGTGCTTGGAGCAATGTGAGACAGTGGAAGGTGTCCCTGCCTATGGTAAGGGGTTGGAACTGGATGAGCTTTAAGGTCCCCTCCACTCCAAACCTTTCTATGATATTTAAAGGCTTAAGAGCTGCTCTCTGGATTGGAAAGTTCTACTGATCCCATTTTTGTCCAGTGTCAACTCTGATTCAGGAACTAGAGTCAGGATCTGAAAGTTGAATAAAATTAGCTAATAAGAGAGTTTTTAAGGTCTTGGACCCAGTGATCAGTATGTGCTGTGGGGAGTGGAATAACCTTTGTCTGGACTGGAGGAGTGGCATGTCAGGACTGCTTAGGACTTCTTGCTCTTGCAAGCTGATAGTAAAGATGGTAAAGCTCTTGTGACAAACCTGAGAAAATGAGACTCTGAATAATGACACCTTGGCATGCAAGGAAAGAAGGCAGGTACATGTTAATAGTTATGATAAGTAAGACTAAAAAAAAAGAGGTGGGTGAGCAAAGGAATTGTGTTAAGGAAGCTGTAGGTCTGATTACTTTTCCCCATTGCCATCACATGAACCAGAACTTCACTTCTTAAATTTTAGAGTTTATCTGAACTTTTAATTCATGCTGACTGCTTGGAGTGATTTTTTCATTTGTTTGTTTGGAGTTCAATGCCTTCTGCTGCTTAGAAATGTAGTTTTACTTGTTGCACAGAGTTTGCCCTACAAAATGCTTGGCAGCACAGTAAGATTTCTCATTTATCCTCAGTCCTGTTGCATGTCTCAAAGGGCTTTTCCAACCTAAAGGATTCTATGAGTCTGTGCCCTGTTGCATTCAGTCGGGTGGGTCTGTGAGTGGGAGCCCTGCTGCTTCCTCTGGCACAGCTCAGACCTCTCTTCTGGCTTCCTTAAATCAAACAGACACACAAAAAGCTGTGAAAGTCCTTTTCTATGAAGCAATCATTGCATCAGCCATGGGAAGTGTGCATCTTTAATAAACAAAGCACCCCTTATGTCCCTCCCCCAAGACCTATTCCCCAATTTCTAACTTTGTGTAAGTTGAAATGCTTGACTTTGCTTGTTGTAACTTTTAAAGGAATAAAGTCCAATGTCCCTCATTATGATTTATTGGTGCTGGAATAGAAATCCTTCCCATCTAAAATCAGTCTGGGCTATGAAGGACTCAAATTGAAGCAACTGGAGTGTTACATATGGATCAAATACAGCCCATAATTAAGCAGTGCTGGCATTACGTTATTACTGACAATTCACAATTACAGTCCATTTGCACAGTGCTTTATTCTGTGATTATCCCATGGAAATTTGTGATAACTATCAGTAAAGCTTACATTTAAACTTTTATTTTGAAGCATGAGAACACGATAAGCTCTTGGAGAATTTTACAGGTGTTAGGAAAATCGGTTAAGGAATTATCATCGGTATTTTATGATTCATGTTGTTACCCACCCTTTTTTCCTTGCGTAGGAACACTTTGCTGGTACCTTTTGATAAGAGTTTACAGGTAATTAGCAGTCTGTGAGTCCTTGCACTTTTCCCTTTAACTCTAAAACCATCCACATTTAGGACAATTTAATTACGTGGATTGTTTTGTACATGGAGCTTTATGGAAATCACTGTCTTGAAGCTTCTGATACAAGTTTGAATCTTTCTTCTGTTTCTGAATAAATCACCTCTTGTGGTTTTGCTTAATTTTCTCCTCTCCTTCCCAGTTATATAAAAATACTTAAAGGAAAAACTTTGAGGTCATGTTTTGCCCCTTCCATACGTGTTATGATGGAGCAGAAACTTGCAGAGAAAATTAAGCTGTGAAATCTCAGACAAATGCAAGTAAAAATAAATGACCAAAAAAGAAGTGAGATGTGATGTAGGTAAATTTTCAGTAGCTCTGGAATAGAGATCCCTGGTACATTTGTTGCAGATGACATGATTCATATAGTTTTATTGCACACAAAGTTTATTTTGCAGATTATGGATCCTTTGATACCACTGGGAGGGGGGATTTAGGAATCCTTGAGATATTGGCTGGATGCAAATAAACCAGGCAGTGAATACCATTGCTAGGGGCATACACTGAAGAGTTTTATGTTTGTCAAGAGCTAGATTTTAGCCTTCATTTTAGGAGATATTTATTACAAGAAGGTCTTCCTGATAATTTTTTAATGATGTGCAATGGAGCATTATTTAATCAAATGCCATATAAGCTGGACAAGGAAAAGTTCAGTAGGGCAAGAGCACTTGGGATGCTTTATAATTTGTTGCTTAACTATGGGTGTCAGGTTTCCCAAATCACTGCATCTGGGTACATGAGGAAATATGATTTCAGGCAATCCATAGCTCCAAAACAACTGGACATAAATCCTCAGAAGGTATCCCCTTCTTTAGATAAATATAAGAAGGTTGAAAGGCCTTTCCTAAGGAGAAATGGGATGAGCCTAAAGTGACACAAAGTTGAGCCTGGGGATGTCAGGATTGCTGGGTAAAGAGAGGGAGGTGCTGGGAGAGGAAACCAAAATTTGTTTTAACCACAAACTCTGGCTAAAAAGTAAGATGGAGACACTAATTTATCCAAATATTCCAATAAAATGTGTCCAGTTTTGATTATTTTAGGTCTGGTAGTATCAGTTTGGCCATTTAAGCTCTAGTGTTTAAGCTCAGTGAAGGATGCCTGCCATCACTTTATAAGAACATCACTAAGGGAGACAGTCACTGACCTGTTGCTTCTCAAGAACACACCCCAAAACCCTCAAAACACAAACCTCAAAACAAAACCCCTTCCCACTACAAAAACATGAGATCCCAAATATGCTCAAAAAATGCTGTTGGAGTGATTCAATGCTCACCTGAAAAAGTCAGTGAGAATGGTGTAACCCAAAATTTGTAGTGAAATTCATAGAATGTTGTGGGCATACAAACTGTGCAAGTAAATTAATATTAAAAAATACAAATTTGCATTTAAACTGGGAGATGAGCAAAGGCTTGTCAGGGTTTAACAGGTCACAGAGCCTCTGGCTTGGGCAGTTTGATGTCCAGGATGCTGCATGCTAAATTTCCGTGAGCCAAGTTTAATTTAAGACACGGTTCTCTGTGGAAATGAAAGCTTTACTTGGAACACTGAGAATAAGGTATTTTCATGTGTGTTCATTCATATGTGTCTAATTTCATTTCACATAAATTTGATGTGAATTTGACCACAGCCACCAGTTGGAGTTGAGTTAGGACAGTGCTGATTTCAATTGTCTGATCAAAATGCCTTTGTTGAAGACATTAGCGATATTAATACCCTCAAGAATGAGACAAGAGGGGAACTGATGGGGATAGAAATACTAAGAAAGTCAGGGATATGTCAGAAGACCAAGAGATCTTGACTCAAAATCCTGACACAGCACCCTTAGGGCAACTACCCACCTTAGAACTGTTTCCTTTTGGGAATTATTTAGCAAAGCCATTTTTCTTAACAAAACTGTAACTTCTTTCACCTGATCAACCGGTTGAAGTTACACTTCATGTCTTCCACATATACAGAAACATTTCATCTGTCATCAGGACTTGCTTTTCCATCCATGAAACACCCCTTCATCACTTTCTCATGCCCTTCTTGCACACCCCTGAAGTTACCCAATGTCCCTGGGATATTTCCACCCACCTTAGAAGATCCTGCCTGTGTACCCAGTAAAGAGTTTCATTCTTAAAAATCAAACCCTTGAAACCAAGGGTTTCATATCAGCAAACAGGGAAGCAGCGCAAAGGATAATGCATGTACTAGAAAACAGGGTTTTACTGTCAGCAGTTTTAGGCGGTGGCAGAAGTTTTGCTGAACCACTGAAAGGAACTAACACAAGAGGAAGATGAGCAGAAAAATACATTGCAGTAATCAAATCTGACGGTAATAAAAGCATTAAGAAGAACTTCTGCATCAGTTAAGCAAGAAAATGTCTTTTTCTGGGACCACTTTAACTGAGGAAATCCTGAAAGTGCTAAGAGTGTGCTCAGATGTGGAAAGTTTGTTAAAAATGAACCTAGATTTGATAAAATATCCTAAGAGCAGGATATCTGTTGTTGCAAAACAAGTAAGGAGGTTTGCTCCTTGTCACAACTGTTTCTATGTTCTGTAAGCCACTAGTGGTCTGTTCTTTTTTAAGTTTGGCAAGTCCTTCTAGAAGTTTTCTGAGCCTGAATTAAAAATAAATAAATAAAAAACATAAATGAAAGCTAGAAGATTGCGTAGAAGAAAAACTGTAAATAGATTATCTGTTCAGTGAACACCCTCCCTAATGGTACACAGAATTTAATGGATACTGGTGGAAGTGGAATAAAAGCCAGCAGAATAACACACACCATTTCAGCGTGGCAGGAGGTATGTTAAAGGAACAAACAAAATCCTGGCGCCAGCCAGGACAGAAACTAAGCACTTAGTCCAGCACAGGACATTAGACAGTCCAATAAAACTCCATGGTTCACAGAACTGAAGGCAGCTGCAATCTCTAATAACATGAGTACAGTCAAGGACCCTGCACCAGAGTTAATAAGCAGATCATTACAGACTCTGACCAAGGCAGTCTCCACACTGACCTAATCGAAATCCAGAATGAACATTATCCTAACGTGCATGATGAACCAATTAGCCCAGAGCTGGGCTGCTTCCACCTGCTCTAGTATCTCAATTTAGAATGGTAAATTAAAACCAAAAAGGGATGAGAGAACATGTCAGAGGTTGTTTAACGTGGGAAGATGGCACAGAGTTTAAGGAAAGTAGGTTCCTCCATGGCTGCAGCTCACTGCTGCCAAGCAGACCAATTCTTTTATAGATCTCTGTGCTCCCATTGAGATGGGATGGCCAGTCCCCAAAATAAAAGATGACTCATCTAAGGCAGGGATGTAGATTAACAACTGAGATGCCTGAAGTTTCTGCTCTGTGGATCTCTTAATTTTCCTCCTTCCTGAGCAGGTTTTCCATCTCTGTTCCCTTTCTCAGGGACACTTGTGACCATCCAGATCTAGGGGAAAATTCACAATGGATTTGGTCACCGTGCCTTGATGAGCAAAGGACTCATGGGAGAAGTGGGTCTGCCTGTGCCCTGCACCTCTGGGTACCCATTGCGGCAGGATTTGCATCTTGTCTTCTGAAACACCCATGTGTTTTGTTCTGGTGTTCTGTCAGAAACCAGATTACAAATACTCTGGAAAGCAAGGTTTCTGGTTTGTTCTCCTGCCTCATATTCCTGGCTACACTGTGGGGTGGTTTCAGTAGAAGGAGAGCAACTTATTCTTGCTAATTCTTAGCAAGTCATTAATCGGTGCATCCTATAAGGAAAGCGGGATGGAAAAGTGGAAAAATGTGCACAGATTCACTATGCAAAGTAAGTTGAATTGGCCTTTACCACTTGCAAAAGTCCTTCCATCTGTTTGAGGATCCACCCACGAGCACCAGAGTTGTGTTTAACAGGAGTTTGAAGGGTTCAGAGATGGGTGATTAACACAAGTCCCATGTGCAGACAGATTTATAAGGTCATGACAGCTTAGTGCAGAAAGTAAATACACAGGAATGTGGCAAAACTAAACTGAAGTATAACATAGGTGATACTTCTTACTTTGTTTTAGGAACATAGTTAGGAGGAAAAATAATCCACAGTGTAGAACTGGCCTGTAAAATGCAGCTACCACATAATATTTTCAGCACCAAAACTAGCTGCTAAGTGGGATATTTCTGGATGCATCCTTGTAGAACTATTCAGTAAAGGGAAATTTTTAGCCTCTTCCTTAGTTATTTGTTGCCTTTCGCTTTCAAAGTAACAAGACTCTTTGTTTCTACACTGTAGGTTGGCAGGCTTTGTTCCTAATATTTCGTCTTCCTTCAGTTCTGGTTCAATATGCATTTGGTACAGCTTTTATTCAAACACTAAACGGTTTGTGCCAATTGCATGAGTTCTGCTCAACAGAATCTAGATTAGTGTGTCCTGGCACACACAACGAAGTTGGTGTAACCTGTGAGTGCATGTGCTTGATATTGGGTAACAAAGAATGATCTCCTGGTGGATTATTATATATATATTATATTATATTGATTTTGTACTCAAAAATCTCATTCTTTGAACGTTGCTCTCCATTTGAGGGGCAGACATTCCCTGCCCTCCAAACTGCCCACACCAGCAGTCTCTTGCATCACACTGTGCTGCTGACTCTGTGATTTACTGAGGCTCTCGTGACTCTGCACGTTTGTTCCTTTGTGGGTTTGGAGGAGAGTTTGAGATTAGACAAGAAGAAACAAGAAAATTAATGTCTGTAATGTATCGCTTCAGAAGTCCTGGTGCTCTGCAGTGTAGGCTTGGAGTTTGGGGTGCGAGTTTGAGGGGACACAGAGGATCCTGAGCACTCAGGACACTCCAACACCTTGCAGATAATCCATGCTGCCCCTGTTATTGAAAGTCTGATGAAGGGCACGAGTGCCAGGATGGCTGTGGAGGCTGACATGTGAAATAGGTGGTGAGGAACAGGGAGCACAAAGAAACACTCCAAGCCCCCGAGTACACATACATATCCTAGAGTCCTGGCTTTAGCTGGGAAATGGGAAAGGTTTTAATTTAAAATTTGATTTAAGGGAGAGAGACTTTTTCATTAGCGTAGCAGTTACTCACTCAGTTGGGAGCTATTGGAAGAAATTAAAGTACATTTGGCAATCTATATGCTTCAAGCAGGAATGGGATCTATCTATCTATTTATCCACCTTTCTGCCTAATCACATAAATTCCATGATATCCAGGGTTACATTTTCCCTTTCCTCAATGGCTGCAAAATCTGACTGCCTGAAACCCCACAGAAAGGAGAAAGTTATTATCAACGACAGCCAGTCTCTTAAGTTTTTGTATCACTTTTCCTTTCTGCTGTTAACATAGGATGGGTTTTCTCTCAATCAGCTGGAAAAAAACATACTGGAAAATATTTTCTTTCCTTTCTTTTTCTTTTTTTCCTTCTTTCCAATGACATTTTTTAAGGAAAAAGAAAAAGCAGGCGAAAAAGAAATGTACATAAAAAATTTAAGACAAAACCCAGGGAAGAGTTGTTTGGGGAAGTGTGCATTACATATGTAGCCCTGCTTTAATATGCAGAGTTACCTCCTTTCTCAGAGACCTTAGCATAAAGTTTTGTAACTTGTGGGGGTTTTTTTTCTCCCCCTTTTGTCAAAAAAAATTATGAAAGTGTCGCTTTTCCTTTGCAGTTAATTCAGGAGAGATCCTCAATTCGAGCAGGGCACATTTTCATGCAAATACAGCAGCACAGTTTCCAGCCCCCTAATAGCTTCTTACAAATGATGTGCCATTACAACGAGGTTTATTTAAACAAATTTAATACATCTTTAATCAAGCTGGAGAGCATTTTCAAAGGTCACGCTCCAAATCAGGATCACTGTTCAGAGCTTATCAAAGTATTAGCTTAAGGGGGAGGGAGAATTATTTCTTGGACAAGTAATTTTAGGCAAATCTTTATTTACATTTTTATTCAGTTATTAAATTTTATTCCTTTCCCTCCTCCTCCTAGTCTCCATTTATGAACCTATAAGAAAGTCTGTAAATGGAGCCATAAGCATATCACAGCAGTTACTATTTCCAGGGGCTATTCTTTGAATCGAGTGGGCCCATAAAAGCAAGGATGAAGTCACTTTTTTTTTTTTTAAACACAAGCTCTGTGTATCCATTTCATCCAACAAGCTCTTGCCCGAGGACCTGATATTAGGATAAATGCATTGGATATATTTGAAATTAACAAAACAAGCTAAAAACAAATTTTGAGGATAATGGGTGTTTAAAGGTGCTTTGCTGTTCCTGCTGCGAGAGGACAATTATTGATGTTAAGTCATTATAACTAATGGGAGCTGCACTAACGGACCCCAGGAATCCACCCCGTTTCACTCCTCTGCTATCATTCATGAGGTGTATATCCTCAAATAGGTCACAAATGGTTTAACTGGTCCCATAGCCAGTTGTCTGTGCACGGTTGGTGTCTCAGTGACAGCACCTCACCCTCTCTTTTGCCACATGCTCTTGTTGCTCACACTTGTGTGCGCAGAACTCAATCCTTTGGCCGCTGCTTTACAGGAAGAACTAATGAGGCACCAGGATTAAAGGAGGAGTGAACCCTGTAAGATCACAGACAGAAATACCCCTGAGATTTTAATGCTCATTAGGCTGAGGAGCCTTCAAACTTTTCAAATCGGGGAGGTAAAGCTGGGCATCTGTGCAGATCAGGAAAAGAGCTTGTGCAGGCTCTGTTAATTCTCTTTTTAAGGCTCACCTTGCAGCCAGGATTTGGGATAGAGTTAGAAAGGAACTGTGCTGAAGTACATTCCCAGACGCTCCTGAAAAGCTGATTTTGTGGGGCACTGACTTGGCTGGCAGCTCTGAAGAGATGTTTTGCATCCAAGCCTTTAATTCTCACCAAGAAATCTTTGCATCTAACACCTCTTGTACCACATGGCAAGGAATGTTCAAAGTTTTAAAAAAAATGTACTCTTATTACCAGGTTTTCACTGAAATATGAACTTCTGTGTCCCCCTGAGTGGTCTTGACAGGACAATAATGCAGGTGTGATATCCTAAGTGCCAACCTGGGTGCTTTTGCTCTTTCCTTTCACAAGGACTTTTGTAACTCATAGAAAAATGTTGATTCTGATTTACCTTTTCTAATTGCACAGACTCAAAGGTCTGTATGGAAATGAGCAAAGAAATAACTGGCTAGAGGTTCAGCTGCAACTCAGCATCAAAAAGCACAAATGTTGCTCAGTAATGGACAAGGTTTGTTGCTGAAATCTGTAGGTGTCTTCAGGATTTTGTGACTGGAGAAAGCAAATGATGCTGTGTGATATTTAGGACAATAAAAATCCATATGATATGAAACAAAAAGGAAGGCAGTTACCTGGTGGGGGTCAGTAGTGAAGCAGCCAAATTCCTGTATTCCACAGTTACTTGTACAAAACCATCCTCTGAACAACAAAATATGCTCTCACATACTCTCACTCAGGTACAATTTTAACAAATCCTGCTGTGCTCTAAGCCCAAAAAAGTGCAGCATTTCATTTCTAGAAACCTGCCTTAATATGACAGGAATATTCAAAGAATAATTTACCCAACATAACTGGGATTTATTTCAGCTTCCAAATAACAGGTTTTTGTAGTAGAGATGGGTTTTTATTTATTTCGTTTTTTCATGAATAGTTTTTGGTGTTGGTTCATATTTGACATCCACACTTTGTGGCTGGTGATATAAAGGATATGATATTGTTTCCTTTCATTGCTCAGAAGGGCCTTTTAAGAAGGAGGACTTGAAGAAACTTTGAACTTCTGAGCAAGTTTATAGAGCAACACCAGATCAGTAGAATTAGGAACCATCAAAGGACATTTAAATGCCTGAAAGGTCTGGACTTCCACTTTGTCTGTTGTCAAGTGGGACTGTGGATTCAAATCCCTTGGTTTCTGAGACTCTTACTTCATCTTCCCTTTTTTTCAGTGACATAAAGCATCCCTTAGAGAAAAAAAAAAAAACAGTGGGAAAAGGGGCTACTTCATGAAATCTAATAACTATGCACAGACTTTATGTTGAGTTTTATGTGGCATCATGTCTGGTTTTTTTGGGGGATGGATTTTTGCTTGGGAATCAGCTGCCAATGCAGGGAATTCAGTGGGGTGAACACTGGTACCCCAAAGCCCTCCTGTGGTAGGTGATGCACAAACACAGGGGACTTGTAACAGTCCAAAGGTGGTGAAATAGGTGAAGATGGAAACTGCCGGAGGGAGAGTGGAAAGTTAATGAAGTTTGGTAAACCTTAAGGTGGACTAAATGTGCTGGCACCAAACTAGAAAAAAGTGTCAAGGAAGAAAAGATGAAGGAAAATATCTGCAGAAGGCATAAATCTTGAGGCTGTACAACTGAAAGTGACCACACAGGGACATCAGACCGTTGTGGGTAAACTTAAGATGTCATTATTGGGCTGAAGGCTGAAGAGAAATCTTGTTTGTCATACTTGCAACAGCAAACAATAAAGGAGCACTTCAAAACTCCTATACTTTTGCTTTCCACTGGACTTGTGTTGGTGGTGAATCCTTTGTCTGCAAATACAGTCAGAATCCACCTCCTTGCAGATCCATGTGACACTTGAGCAATCCATATCTTTCTCTGTCTAAATAAATAAGAACGTCTAAGAATTTCAGTATTAGCTCTGTCTTCTCTGTGACACTTTATAAATTACATGATTGGCGTGTGGTTTTCTTTCATTTCATATTTGTGTTGTGTTGGTTTTAGTTCCTCTTTTTTTTTTTTTTTTTTTTTTTGTTTTGTTTTGGTTTTTGTTTTTGTTTTTGTTTTTAGCAGTTTATGGGTTTGTTATTTGGAATTCAGTTCTCTGGAATACTTTCTTTGACCATAATGTGTCGCTTGACCTCTTTTGGTTCCCAGCTCACAGCAGGGAGGAATCACTTGTGCTCATAGCAAGAGTTTTGTTCCCCTGCTGTGACAGGTCGTTGTTCTTCCCAGTACTCATTGGGTGTGCATATTAAAATATCTCTGCTGCAAATATTAATTTATATGAAGCTCTCACCACTGTTTACAAAGCATGAGGAGGGTAAAATATAACCATAGGTTGGAAGTGAATAAATTTTAATTCTAACCTCATTCTTAAGCATGTAAAGGAAAGAAACAGTGATCAAACTCTAACTTAAACATATACATGTGAAAATAAAATAAAGCCAAACTACAATGTCAGTTTGCTCTAAGTTCCTCTTGGACTGAAACAGTGGAAATGTATTTGTTAAAGGCTGGAAATTATCAGTTTGGAGGCACTTACTGATGTGTTATTTTCTGTTAAAATATATTTTTAAAAAGAAATAGGTTTAGGAAGTTTGAAGTAATATGGAATATTCTGTTCTGAAATTGCCTAAATGAAATAGAGTATTCAACCACTCTGAGTTTGTTCTCATAGTATAAGTTCAAGACACTGTGTCTAGCTTGGGGTAGAGCTATTTTTTTTTTTTTTTTCAGAGTTCAAGATTTCAGGATGAGAAAGCTTATTTTCCTTCCCTTTTTCTTTTGTTTCTATTGTTATTATAAATATCTAAATAGGACAGCTCTATTCAGCTCAAGGTGACTGTCAACTTGTTAACTGCCTGTTAATCTCTGATTCTTTTCTAAAACATCCATCAGTGGTGATGTTGTTTTGCTTTTTGCATCAGCTGTGCTGCAGTTCTGCGATCAGGGTTTAAAGAAAGGAAATGTAATGGCTCAAATGGCATTGTGGGCACTCACTGACTGCATAGGAATCGCAATTTCCACTGGCTTTGTGCGAGTCTGACAATATTGCTAAAATTCCCGTCCTTTTTTATGCTGTGTGACAAAATTTGATGCGAATTAACTAAGTCCCCTTTTGATCTTATTTCTCTTCTGTTAAATAAGTAGTGGGTTGAGCAGGAAAACAAACAGCACAGGACTGTTGACACTGTAAACCCTAAGGGTTCCTTTCGAGATAGACTTAGTTGGATCAGAGTAAATAGGTCAGCTGCTCTGCAAACTGCATCCAGGGCCTTCCAGGACTGCATGACCCATCAGGCAGTCAATAATTTTGGCCTGATAGTGCCTTAATATGCTCTGGTAGAGCCAAAAAGACTCTTTTTCTTGGGGAATAACCACAATAGCAGGAATGTAATCACCAACATTTGTGCTCTGAGGGTAGTGTTCTGTCGTGTACTGTGATAAATGCTGAACACATTTGCTGTAATGCTGTCATTTATTCCTTGTAATAATCCCAAGAAGTGATGGTTATTATTAACTGAATGCTTTGAGTATCATAGCAGAGAATTCTTTTAATGTCGTCTAAAAAAGTGCAAAAGAGGAAAAAAAAAAAATGCTCTTCACGATTGAGATGTTAAATTTACACTTGAAATTCTGAAATTTCAGGAATGAAAATTAATTTGCCAGTGTCAATCGAAGTGTAACAAAAAATAAAATGGATATTGAATCAGAAAGAAAGCAAGAGGAAATGAAAATATTAGATAAAATGGGAATATATACATTTTGATTGATGTACTAAGCACATATATATCCAAAACTAATGTTGACCTGGTAAAAACAAGGAAAGCCACCTTTGTAATATGATATTGATCTCGTAACAACATTTTTTATACTATTAGTGCCCTCATATATGTTTTTTATGAAGTTCAAGTTTATAGCCTGTGCTATAATGGAAATTTCAGGACTCTCAACCCAGTTTTCTAATACTTTATTGTGAAAAGACTGCAGTCATTTTCCTCTTTCATCATACACCCCCAGAAACAAGAGAGAGTTGAGGATGTGAGTGAGTTTTATCATGTGAAAATAAAGACTACATGTCATTATACAACCAAGCAACCAGTGTTCATCATGGTTATAGGATTTAGGAACAGTACATTTTCTTTGGAGCTTTTGTCTGGTAGGTCAGAGAGATGTTTTGGAGGAACTCTGGGTTTGTCATGGAGGAGGTTTGACATCCTGATGTTGGGTTACTCATAGTCACATAGATGTAGAAAGTGTTTCACAGCTTGCAGGCTGCAGGGTTTGCTCTCTGATTTATAGCTTTGGGTCCTCTTCTGAATGCCCACATTACCTTAGTGAGAAGTTCTGGTAATATTCACCATACATAGATGAACATCTGTCCTGCAAAAAAGGGGCATTTCTGCTTTTCTTCACATCTTTCCTCTTCCTGAAGGACAGAAAACAGTGGGGGCATCTCTTCACTGATTGTGATAATATGAAATAATTACTTTTTCATCTGATATATGTGGTCCAGCAGAGCTGTTCTAGTCCAAATGAAGTGCAGTTTTTATTTCTGTAGCCCCTGCAGTGATCTTGTGCCTTTTTACTTGGCCCAAGCCCATTTTTACAGCAACCAAGAGTGTCCATGTTTTCTGTTCCAGTGCTAAGGTCCAACCTCCACACTTAACCTAAGTTATATTCAGTTTCTCTCTATATAGTTGCACAGTGATTTGGGGTAAAGGTTCAGTTTTCCACAAACTTTTCCATATAGAGTTTCTGTACCACTTCCTTACTATTCAAATCTCTGGGGAGATCAGGTCTCTGCCCCAAATTTAACTGATTCAGTTCCTGAAGTCTTTTCTTTGGAAAGCTGCTGCCTGTTTTTCCTCTCTTTTTCCCCTCTACATGAATCTTGAGTTGCTGGGCATTTTTTATTTTAATCTCTAGTTTTGGAATGATAGGCCAGTTGCCTGTCTGATAATAAGTATTGCATTTCCAAGATTATGCTGTGAATAATTATTTCTTGAGACCCTTTTTTTTTTTTTTCCTCCCTTGCAAATCTCTCGCACGTTATTTTCTCTCCTGCTTGCTTCTCGTAACATTGTGTGTCCAATGTTTGTCCAGTTCCAAGCAGGATAGTGCGTACCTTCTCCCATCCTTCAGCTGAAAATCCTTTCCTTGGTGGGGTTCTGAGGTCCCATGGGTGGGATGTGCAACTGGTTTACAACAAAAAAGAGACAGAGGTGGGAGAAAAAACAGGTTGGACAGGACATGGAGCAACGTGGTCTAGTGGAAGGTGTTCCTGCCCATGGTGGGGATTTGAACTAAGATGAGCTTTAAGGTTCCTTCCAATCCAAAGCGTTCCGTAATAATAAACCCAAACTCTGTGTTCATTGCACCAGGAGTGATCATAAAAGAAAGAGGTATTGACAAGTGCTTCAGTACTTGTCTGAAAGGAAATATCCCTGAATTTACAGACCAAAATGTCTGTGGCAAATGTCAGTGCCAGCCTGAATAGGAGGTGAGGAAGAAATAATTCCAAATCGTCTCGAGCTGCCAGAGTGGGACTTCTAGACATGGAGAAAGCAGAGCCAGGAGAAGAGATAATCAGTTAATATCCTTATCCTTATTGCTATTCAGTAACAAAATGCTCTCTCAGTGGTGTGAATATGTTCACTGAGGAGTTCAGGATCACACGCTGAGGCAGAGGACGCTAATAGACACAAGCAGGCCCACTCAGAAAATCTATGTTCAGGCATCAGTGAATAAGCAAGGGGAAATTTGTCCTGAAATGCCTGGAAACTGGCTGGCTAAAGCCTTCTGGAATTAGTTGATGGAGGAAAATTACCCTTTGCTGTAACCATCCCTCCCACCTGAGATTCCTAAAGCATCTCATGGCCACAGGCGGAGGTCAAGGAGACCTTTGAACGGTTGTTGATGGAGGGAAGAACCCAAAATCTGACTTCCCAGCTGGAGGGAGCGTGAGAGGGACCTCAGTAGTGGGAAAACAAGGGAGGCTGCAGAGGGAAATGAGGCGATACGGAACAAGAGTAATCGTTTTGAAAAAAATCTCATTCACTCATGTTTTTATTATGGGGAGATTAGAGAGGACGAGCCAGGATAGAGGAGTGACCTGTGTGCCTCTGCCCTCTCTCCGAGCTGGAGCCCGAGCCGTGTGACTCACTCCATGCTCCTTCAGGGAAACGAGCCCTGCTCTTACTGTAGGTGGGGAAACATCCCAGATTCCCACATTTTAAATCAGTCTCAGGTTTAAGTGAAGGTGCAGGCTTTAAAAGTTATTACAGCTCCACTGTTTCCCCTGATAAATTACATGAATAACATTTGAGACAATGCATTGTTAAATATTTATGTCTAGTACTATAGAACCAGAAAAAGCACAAGAACCCCTAGAAGAATAAATATATTTACCTAAATAAATTACTAAGACAAATATACTCCTATGTGCTCTGTACCAATAAACAGTAGGTATTCACTAAATTGTGGAATATAAATGGCTCATTTCCTCTAAATGTACACTGAAAGATCTATAACATGTTACACATTTCCTGTGCTTTGCATATATATTTCAATATTCATCATGAAAAGGCTTGCTTATGTGTCAATATACATTACTTTGCATACATTAAGAAAATATTTTTTTAATTTTGCCATTACAGATGTGCTTTGCTTGGGGAGGGGGGGTGGCAAAAGCCAAGACTTTATTTCATGATTAACCCTTTGGTGGCTCGTCCTGTTTTATCAACGTGACATTTGCACAAAATTAATTGCTTGCTTAGACACAGCTAACTAAATAAAAGCAGGCCAGAGCTGATAGTATGAAAAATGGATTTTCATTACTGTTTCATTGATTCTTGTAAATAAGGGCCCGAGGCCTGCTCCAAAAAGGCTGCAAACAGTAATAATTTAATCTGAGGTGACATAGACCAAAATGTATGTGGACAAAAATCATCCTTGAATATTAAACAACAGCCTCAAGACAGAGAAAAGTGTTGCAGGCGAATTTAAATGTATGCAGATCGGTGGGTAACATATTTAAAAACAGAAATTAAAGATTCCTGTCATAAATCACATTTGCTGCCATGGATATGCCTTGTTATGCTGGCGTTTAAGGAAACCTGAAAGGTTAAGGCAGTTGGTGCATTAAATCGTACAAGGATAATTAATACTTTTCTTGTGGCTATTTATAAGAAATGGAAAATATAGTTAGATCAGCTGTGGCACTGCAGTAATTTGAGGGGGAAGAAATGAAAGTATGAGTCAATAGTTTTAACTGGACAAATGTCAAAAGCTTAATGATGCAGTATCCTAATTTGGAGGGCTTTTAAAAGTTATATATGAAAAAATTGGATAAAATAGTTTGTTCTCCTTTTGCACATCTAATTTGTGTGCCTTTCAAACCTTACAACCTGTTTAATAAAAATAATTGAAAATAATTCCTCTGATTGCAGTTTAAAAGGAAAAATTCCAACCTGTTCCATGGAAGCAAAATGTAAATCAGCTCTCAACTCCAGAATCGTGAACTTTGTGTTTTCTTATACATCTTCTAATTAAAAAGACCACTATATTTTTCTGTAAAATAGCCTGAAACTACGTGTAAAAACATTATTTCACTTGTAGTACTTTGACTTATTACAGTAGTACCTAATGCTCAGGATGGCTCATAGCAAGACTAATGTAGAAAATAATTTTCCCCTTCAACCTGCTGAAACATTAATCCTTTTTTTTTTTCCTTTTTTTTTTTTCCTTTTATTTTAACTTGGGGTTACATTGAAACAAACCCTTCCGACTACTGTAATTCCCCAGAGGAAAATACTCCTTCATCACTCATTGAGCTCAGGTTTATGATCGGCCTATTATTTAAAATTCTTATTTTTCTTTTCTTTCATGAATAAAAACAATAAACTTTAGTGGTATCAAACATTATTAAAGGGTCTCAGAGCAACAAGACAGAAGGTTTATACGACCAAACTCTCTTAATATAAAGGAGTTGTATATTTTCAGATGTCACTGCCATTCATCTCTTCTCTCTTTCTCTCTCTCTGCCCCCCTTAAGCGAGGAATAAAGATCCTATTTAAAAAAAATCTCACCAACATGTAATAACTTTTCACCTGTTTCATGAAAAGTTAAACATTTGGAATACAATTTGCCTCGCTATTATTTTTATTCTGAATGGAAACAGGAGGCATTTCTTTCTTCAGAAGGGATTAAAAGGAAAAAAAAAAGGCAAATCATCTAAAAAAATTATTTTCAATCTAAAAATGACTTGCTGGGGGGGGGGGGGGGAAGTATTTTTTAGAACTTACTGAGTTTCTGGTCTGTTTGGAGAACATTTAATTTATCATTATACTGAGAAAAAAATAGATTTTTGAAATTTTAATCTGGTTTTGATTTGCAAATATTCATAAGAATTGCCACGGCTTCATGCAGATCTTTGGAAACAAAGATTAGTGATTTTTTTTTTACAGCTCTTGCTAGAACATGCTGTCTTTGGCAAGTTTCTCTTTGCAACAAACAAAATGTGATACTTTGTAGGTTATAATATTCATCATTACCCTGATGTGTCATTGGTATGTGGTGTCACACCCTGCTACTTTCTGGACAGTGTTTCCCATTTGATTATGACAAACCTTTCCTTAAAAACTGCACTTTTAAAACAAAAATATCATATTAACTTATTCTAAGACAAATAAAAATTCCTGTTTCCCTTCAGAGGATTATTTTACAAATAAAAGATGGGTTGTGAAGTACATTCAACAAGCTGACTTTCCATGAATTATCAGGAAAATAATCCAAGTTTAAAGGGGGGAAAAAAAAAAAAGGTGTGAAATCAGAAAATTCTAAATCAAAAAAACTCCAGCTTTATAAAGCTTCTGTTGAAAGGGAGAGAGAGAAAAGTATCCCTTTGTAATCTTCCTTAGACAATAATGTGGAATTAGTAAATGTGGTTCTGGTGATTGCAGTATTTTTTTTTTTTATTTTAATACATGATAACTGCCTTCTGCAATGATAGAAATGTTTGAATATCAGAAGCTGGGCTGGCTATGGACTACTCTGGTTAGTACATAAAAGAAAAGGAATAGTATAATGATCTGTTAAATAAAAACATTATATTTAGTCACACCCTACTAATTCATGAACTGTATCTCCACAGTTCAATCTACATCACAGACAATCAACAGTTGGTTGTGTAGGTCAGAGCCTTGAGGAGATATATAGATATATATATATAGATATATATATATATATATATATTAGACAAAAGCAAATTGTTTCACAGCCACTCTATCAATAAAAACAGTATAACTTTTTATCTCTGCTACAAAGCACACTTTCCATACAATAACTGTAAACTGCGCAAAGTTCCTCTGACAGTGGTATGTTCAACAGATGGAAAGTGTCTCGAACATTATATTTTGATCTGGATAAAAACACAAACTGAAAAGAAAATATAAGGCTCATGTTCACAGAGCAAACAGCCTTTTTTTTCTCTTTTAAAATTTTTAAACTCGTAAACAAACAGTGCAAAGTCACAAGATCCAAAAAGCCTGTAAATCTTGCTGTAGAATTTAAAAAAGTAGTTTGAACACAACTGTGTTTATCTTTATTTTGCTCAGACATCTGCCAGTACATTTTAGACTGCTGCTGATTGTTAGGCCTTAGCAAATAACTTGTAATTATTAATGTTTTCCTTGAATATATACTACATTTTCTGGGTATGAAATATGTGAAGAAGATCATGACATTTTCAAAAGTCTTTGTTATTCGAAGTTATTTATGAATTTTTCCATGGCATATTTTTCCCTGTGGGTGGTATTCACTTGTGTGCATGCACAAGGACTAAGCAGTGCTTACACCCCACTTAAATCTTCAAAATATATCTTCTGCAGAGGATTGATTTTCATGCAGAGGGGCTTGTATATTTGATCACAGTGATATTCATTTTGCTATTCAAAACAGATAGTTACAGGAGATAAGCTGTAATGCAGCAGTGCCTGGATGTGCCGTCCGGCCGCTGTGGAGGAGCCACATGTAAATCAGGCTATTTCTGTGAAAAATGTGGAGCTCTTAGAAGTAAAACTTAAAAAAATGCAGAGCAGCAAATTGCGCTGTTGTTGTTTGTGTGTTAACTCTGGGCAAACACAAAGCTACCCACGAGCTACAAGTTTTTGTATCTAATAGCTACACATTTTCTTACCCCTTCAAACAGCAGTTTTCGCTGTGTCATGGGTGGTTGTATTAAGAAGCAAATGCTGTAATGTGTATTTCTTTTTGTTTTTAATATGAATTTCTTTTTCATTGTGTGGTTGGAATACTTCTAGATCAATGGAGAGTCTCATAACAAGCCCGAACGGTGCTTTGAGCTTGTCTTTTGTGGGAATATGGGCTGTGTGAGTGGTATGGAGAGGACCAGAGGACTGTAATAGCAAGGGCCCCACGTACCATAACCCCTTCCAAAGGCAGAGCTGAAAGGGAGGAGGCACAGTAGCATGGGAGAACTGGGAACCCCAGTTTCCACATGCCAAATCCCCAAATCACACAGCAAAGGGGTTGTAGTCACCAGAGACAGTGGGTTCATTCAGGGGTGACGAGGGTAAAGGAATGCTCAGAACAGGAAAAATTGCTCTTGTCCCAAAGACTTGAGGTCAGGCATGACTTTGGCCATGCTTATGTGCCTGCTCGCTTAGGCTAACTCAGGCCTTGGCTTTTCCATGCCAAGTCACCAAGGCCTACACCTCTCCCTTTAATCCTTTTTGGCAGTTTCTCCCTCTTATGAGAGGCTTTCTTAATTGGTTTCTCCTTCCTCGGGCCAAGTGTTGTGAGCTTTCTCTGCTCCCCTAAGCACCAGGGATGTTGCTTCAATGTCCACTCCCATTAGATGACTCCCATTACCAGTTCCACCTCAAGCATGATTCATAAAGTTTAAAGCCAAAGGGAATGATTAGATCATCCAGTCTGACCTCCTGTACATCACAGGCCATTAAATTTCACCGAGTTACCTCTGGATTGATCCCAATAAGTTTTGTTTTTCTGAAGAGTATCTTGGAAAAATCACCCAATCACTGTTCTGAGTGATCGGGCACTAGATCATCCCTATTTCCTCTCAGTGGGTTATTCCTGTGGTGAATTTCCATGGATTGCAACTAAAGGGCTCAGAAAAGTATGAAAACACTCTTTATCAGTTTCCAAAGATTAAATAACACCCTTCATCTAATATATGGATAGTAATCAGTTGTACTGTATGTCCTGTTTCGCACAAGCTTCATAGAAGCATGATGTATTGCATGTTAAATTGTGGGATTTTGGCTCAGAAATGAGTTTTTCCCCCCAATATTCCTACAAAAATATTTTTAAAGTGGAATAATATACCAAATCCAAACAAATATGCCGTTATTATGATCATATTACAGGTACAAGCGAGTATATTTTTTCACTTCTCTGTAAGATGTGACTCTATAAAGATCAATCCAAAGCTGATCAATAACCTGTCTCCAACAGTAGACTGTTATGGAAAAGTGTAAGAACAGGCCAGAAAGAGAGAGGTTCCCTGTGGCACACCCTCCCCGATCCTGGCAGTGCATTAGGGACCTCTTGAAGCAGAGGTGACATTGTTTACTTAACTGTTTCTGTTTATTGGATAGACCCTCTGGTAATTAATCCCATTTAAAACTTGTGCTTTAGCTTCCACATCTTCCCATTGAGTTCCACAGCTCTGCTATGCACTGTGTGTCTAAATAACTGGATTTTGTTGGGTTGCAGCTCAGTGCCTGAGTGTTAACACCTTCTTGATTTATTAAACACTATTGGATTGGGTTTTTGATAACTCATTGCACCCAACACACTTAAGTACAACTTTGTCCTACTCTTCTCAAGTGTTTCCAGTGCTGACTTGTTTGGCTTCTTTGATGACTGATAAGCTTTGATTATTCTAATTTCTCTCGTCTGTCCCCTTTCTGTGCCTGTTATGCACTTTTAAAAGTGACAGTGATCAGAAAACTGGAATTTCAGTATTCAAGATATGGGCACACAATAGATTTAAAAAAAAAAAAAAAAGTCATGAATTATCATAGAATTCTAGAATAGTCTGGGTTGGGAGAGACCTTAAATCTCATGTCATTCCACTCCCTGCCATGGGCAGGGACACCTTCCATTAGCCCAGGTTGCTCCAAGCCTCGTCCAGCCTGGCCTTGGACACTTTCCGGGATGGGGCAGCCACAGCTTCTCTGGGCAACCTGTGCCAGGGCCTGCCCACCCTCACAGCTGAAAATTTCTTTCTAAAGTCTCACCTAAACCTACTGTCTATAAGGTTTGTGCTTGTTCTCTAATTTTTTTTCTAGTAATTTCGATTCCAGTTTTACCTCCAAATCGTTTAGATGTTGCCCATTAGTGATTTAGTGACTCCAAAACTCTTTTCTAGCTTAAAGTCCGATATTAACTAAATGTATCTTATCATGTAGAGAAAGTATTTGTATATGTTTTAAATGGTTTCATAGAGGAAATAAAATAACAGCTATTTGTAAAATGAAGTTATCTTGATGATGCCTTTGGCACTCCTGTGATCTGGTTGCTCACTGTCTTTTAGTTAAGCAAACATTATCCCTATCCTGGATTTCATCCAAGGAGAGCTGCAATAGATGACCAAAAAATCCTGTCAACTGTTACTCTTACAATTGCCATTGTGTTTGAAATGAAGCACTTCAGTACTTAAGACGCACTCACATTCCAAATAAAACCCCCAGAACAAAGCTAGAAAAACACTTAATTCTCATCTATAAATAGACCAGTTAGCTCTGAAAAGCAGAATAATAAATTTGTTTTTACACAGGAAAAAGGAGCTCATTACATGTTGGTCCCCACCCCTCATTCTACACCCATGTGGAAATACATGTATTAAATAACCCTCTGCTGCAGCAATATACTCTATTTATATTTTATATAAAATAATAATCTGGGGCATGGTACTTTGAATGGTTCACAGAAGCACAAGAAGTCATTAACCTAATCCGCAACATAACATGATGTAAATCATATAAGATGTCATGCATTTTTAGAGGAAGTATTATTTTGAGTGAATACAGACACAGCTATTTGGCATGATTTCTTGAAGGGGATGGGAGTGTTATGACCCAGAAAATGTGCTGCATTTATTGCTTTGACTCAGGATGTCATGAAGCTTCACATAAAAATGGAAGTTTCAAAACAACAACTTTAAAAAGAAAAAAAAAATGTTAAATACTAGGAATGTCTTTGTCTAGCTCTAGATTTGGTCTGTGCTGAAGGGAGCATTCCAGCCCCTCGTATTCATGTCTTTACCAAGAGTCACTTCAAAGAAAACTTACACAAACCAGAAAATTCTTCTCCATATAGGAAAAAAACTAAATTAATGGTACCACTTCTAGTGTTCTTAAATTTATTTTTTTTTTCTTTAAGAATGAGAAAAGGAAAATCTGGGTAATTAATTAAAGGACAGTGTATGTGACTCATTTTTTGTCATCACAGCTGTCTACACAAGGTCTTAAAAGTCTACCTACTCTTGTATATGCTTGGGTAATAAAGATACAGCCCATATAAAGCCAGATACAGAGCTTGCTGAAATCATAGGGAGGCTTTATAAGTATTCCACTATTCTTGGATGCAAACTATACCCTTGGTCCTGCAAATCAGGATGCAGTAATAATTTTCATATGAGTAAATCAAGTATAACTTTTCATAGAAAGTGAAATATGTGCAAAGTGAATATGTTGCATGCTTGGAGTATTAGTTCAAAGGAGGGGAGTAATCATCATCAAGTTCCTGGCCATGTCCCATATGGAAGCAGGACACTTCCAATCTCAAAATGGGCAATTATGCTCATTAAATTTCCTTTAGAAGAGTTGCAAATCATTGCTTTTGAGCTAACCTGGGACCTCCATAAAAGCAACCTTAGAAGATTTTTGTTTCCATTGGAAAAAGTTCTGGTAGACTTCCATGAGTTGTATCATAGAATCACAGAATGGTTTGGGTTGAAAAGGACCTATAAGATCCCATTCCAAGCTCCTGCCACGGGCAGGGACACCTTCCACTAGCCCAGGTTGCTCCAAGCCCCGTCCAATCTGGCCTTGAACACTTCCAGGGATCCAGGGACAGCCACATCTTCTCTGGGCAACTTGTGCCAGGGCCTGCCCACCCTCATACTTGCCCCTTCCCCTTATTTCAAGGCTGTGGTAACAGGAAATCAGTGTTGCACGGTTGAGAGCATGAAGATAAACAGGCTTGTTGCTCCACAGTGAATGGACACTACATTCTTCAAGGTCTCCTGTAGACAGTGGAAATTGCACTGGAAACATGTGAAGTTGTAAATGCCAGGTAGATCTATACATTAACAACTGATTAAAGCTTCTTCCAGTCTCTCTAAGGTTTTTTTGTTCGTTTGCTTGAAAGTGGGTCTTAAATCCTGGTATAAATGGGCTAGTGACACCAAGAGAAAAGTTGACACCTCATTATTCTCACCCAAACTCAGACAGGAGCAGCAGAGCTGCAGTTCCAGCATCAGTTTGCAGTCCACTTGTGCAGGCTTAAGTGGCTGATGTAGTTAGGGCTCTTACCCTAATGTGGGAGCACTCAGCTAAATGGAACCTATGATCTCCTCCGAGGTTCATCCATCATTATTCAGAACCTCTGCTTTGTGCCGTCATGCGGGCAAATGCTTTCATGTATTTATTCATCTCATTGTAACAATTTCTGCAAGCATATGCAGACCACTAAGGCCAGCAGTGATTAAAGCCATGCAGTCTTGAGCAGATGTAGACACTTTAGTTCGCCCTATTCATTGCTCTGAAAGAGTGTAAGTCAAGTATTTTCGGCACCAGGAAGAGAGCTCATCTGTTGCTGGAGCTCGCTGCTCTCCCCAAATATCTTTCTTAGTTGTTGTCTTTTTATAATATTTGCCTGTTTCATGATTTCCTTTGTACAGAACAGAGTGGTAAAATGGATGCTGAACTTTTCTCACATACACCATGTTTGGGTGACTACAATAAAATCCTGCTGATAAGGAAGTAACCAGAAAAAGCTGTGATTCCTGGAAAAGGGAAGAAATCATATCAGTTTGATAAATCATTACATTTCCAAAACAGCGAAGCTGTGGAGGGAGAATGGGAGAGGAAGCCTCATCCATGGAGAGAAAGGATCCAGCCAAAATAATTTTAATTTTAATGGGTGATAAAATCCAAGCTGAAACTGGCCTGTGACACGCACAGCCTCTATTTACAGTAGCACACTTTTAACCGTGGCTGTAAAACATATTTTTCATCTAAGGAGCATTTCTCTACTTGGTTAATTTTTGTGAGCCTTTCATTTATACAGTAGGTCATCCTCCCAGACAAGCTTTCTGCTGGCTCCAGAGCTCCAAAGGAGCATTTGATTCCCTGCTTGGACCCTGTCCTGTACCTCTGTTCCTTGCCAGCCCAATTAGCCTTGTGCTGCATGGCTGTCAGCAGCCTAACTACCTTGGAGCCATCAGATTAAAGTTTCCCTTTCCCAACTACTCTATTCATCAGGAATCCAGCATAGCCAAGGTTTGTATAACCTGCTATGCTGAACCCTCCCACTCAATTGATTTCTGATCCCTAATGAACCATAGGCTGATGGACAATTACTCATCTTGCTGAGACATGGGGGGACTTTTAAAGGCAGGGTACTTGGGAGCTTGTAAAACTATGTGCTTTCTTATTTAACATTAGCTATAATTTTTGACACAGGAAGGATTATAACAGTATCTGCTAAACATCAACTAGACTATCTCAGTAATGGCCAAAGTTGTTTTTAAAAATTCTCAATCCCTTTATTATTTACTTGCAGATAAACATGTAACAATGAGTTTTAACAATCTGGTACATTTAGAAAGCATACTCTACAGTAGAATATGACATTAATAGCTCAAAGCAGCTCAGCACTGCTAATGTGGACTGTGCTGCGTTGGCCTATAACTCAGATGGATACAATTAAAATAAGAGTATGATTATTGCTTTTACTGTACTGTGCTATGACTGCTATGAACTGCTTTTGCAACCTCAGTCAGTGCTTTTAAGCAGAGGTTTGCCACACCAAGTGTGTTAAATCTTAGTCCTGATGTGTTGATGAGGATAACGACTGGAATATTAGGAAAATAATCTATTCCTATACTTAAGTGCGTTAATAATTAGACAGCTAAATTTGTTATCCCTGGGGTCATAAAACTCCTCTGGGAAATAAATTATTAAAATCTCTCAGTTTGCAAAGTGTAAGGTATGTGATACATGCTGCTTTCGAAGGAAATGGCTTCAAAAATATCTGTCTGATTTTTAACTGAGTTTGTTGATCCTTTACAACCAATTAGGTCTTTAGAAAATACACCACTCACACCACTGTTTTCACATCCATTTTAAGCAACTGGCCTATGAAGAATTGACAGAATGGGTAAACAAATATATAACTACAGAAGTAGTTGTGTTTTAAACTGATTAAAATAATGATAACAGCAAAACGAGTGAGGTAGTTCATCACCAGGTTTTTGAATCTGCCATGTGAATAGAGATATTTGCCCACCTTATCTTTGGAGAAGTAGATCACTTTGGTCTGATATATACATAACCTGGTGAAACCTTTTTATTCATCTCTGTAAATATGAGGAGGAAATGGGGAAATGTTTCTTTCTTTCATTTTCTGGTGGGTTTTTTTCCTTTCTTTTTCTCTTCCAGCCATCAACTCCACTTCCTGTAGAGTCTGAAATGGTTTGCCCTAACCTCACTGTCCTCCTTGAAACCCCTTATGCTCATTTTCTCAGTTTCTATTAACAACTTTCCTTCAGACCTGAAACAGTCCAATCCCTAAGACTGGGTGTGCTGTTCTTATACAGAGTGAGTGGTCTTTAAGACTATGAACGTGTTTTCATTTATGCTCTTAAAAAGCCATTATGGCTATTGCTATTTTTAAATTATTTATAGAGGTAAATAGATAAGCTGATGACCCTTCCCCAGCAACAGTGATTTTAAACTAAAATATGAGTTAATGAGAAATGCAGCAGTTAGCGGAAGCAAAAAGGAATGGAAAGGGGGAGCAACAAACACAGTATTTTATTTGAGATAGTATTGAACTTGTCTCAGAAATGTAGAATCCTGGGATGCTTTGGGTTGGAAGGGACCTTAAAGCCCATCATGTCCCACCCCCTGCTATAGGCAGGGACACCTTCCACCAGCCCAGGTTGCTCCAAGCCCCATCCAGCCTGGCCTTGGGCACTTTCAAGGATCCAGGGGCAGCCACAGTTTCTCTGGGCAACCTGTGCCAGGGCTTCCCCACAGTCAAGAACTTTTCCCTATTCTCTAGTCTAACCTTGCTCTCTGTTAGCTTAAAACCATTGTCCCTTGTCCTATCACTACATATAAAAAAATGGAACATTTCACAAATTTACAAATATATATATAAAAAACCTTCTCAAGCCATCAGTTCAACCACCTGTTCCTAGCCATTTTCTAGGTTTCTCAAAATCTGTTTTAAGACTGAGAGATCTAAAACTGCTACTTGTAGTCGTTCCACCCTTTGCGACTCTCATACCCGGCCTTGTATTTATTTTGCATCTGAATTTCTCCATCTCAAATTCTGCTTATCCCATTTGTCCTTGTATTGACATTATCCTTTAGGGGATCATACTCTTCTTTGGTGCTGTATCCTCAGCATAGCTGCATCCTAGCCCCCCAGCATTCTCTTTTTTGGAGTAAAAAGCAAATACCTTTCCTTCATTTTTAGAACAGGCTCTCTTTTCTATCCTTGTCTTCTATTAGTCCTTCTCTGAAGAGCAGTGCTCACTCTTCCAACAGTACTAATTCTTCCACACATGTCAGAGATGCTTTTCCTGGAGAAAAACAGTTTAAATCTTGACTTTGTCTCAGTCGAAGGGAACATTCCTCTTAACCTTCACCAGCCCATCACCATTTCTCTTTCCCCCTCTCAGACCAGGCACGAGTGGGCTGGCACTGTCCCAGATGTGACAAGAAGGCATCTATGTTTAGGTTAAAAGCTACAAAATTGTATAAAGGGTGGGCAAACTGGATTCCCCCAAAAAGAGGCATGAGAAAACTGTGTCCAAAACACAAATGAATTTTTTATGCATTTGCAAAATTTTCATTAATAATCGCAAAGATTTTTGACTGGGGGATTGTGATTGTTTGATTGGGTTTTTTCCATCCTGATCTTGCTATTTTTTAAAACTTTTCAATTTCGACCTAGTGTCTGAGTTCTGAAATCAAAGCACTGCAATGGCAGGGCAGAGAGCAAGAGGAATGATGCTTTGCGAAAAGTTCTGCTCAGTCTTGTTGAGCTCAGACCTCAAAAGTTTGAAAGTACCATTTAAAAACAAACTGTGGTTCTTATATTTTTTAAGTGCACCACTCACTGTTTTGTCCCTTTAAAACACACTGTATTATTTTATTGAGACTGGAGGGTAAATGGCAATTGCAATTCCAGTAGTCACTGGTGCACTCCCTAATATTCCCAGATGATCATGTTGTATCATGAGAAATAACTGGCAGGTGTCCTGGATGACATGGTGTCTGGCCTTTTGCGCATGACAACTTCCATCCAGTAATCTCTGCCTGCGTGGGGTATAAATATGTGGTCAGTTCTAATCCTCAGACTGGGGTCAGGCTGTGCTACTTGAATTCATCACTTTTGAGTTCCTCTCATTTGGATGGTTCTGAAAACTGAAGGGATTTAGTAACTACAATCTCACAGGTGGAATGGGGATTCTTCTAATTTTAGGGTCATTTCGTGTTTTCACTCCATCCAGAGACGTAGAGAAACAATAGCAGAAAGCCTGTTTGTTTTCACTTGTGCACGTGGTTGGAATCACAGAATCACAGAATATGCTGATTTGGAAGGGACCCACAAGAATCACCAAGGCCAGCCCTTATCCCTGCACAGGACCATCCCAAGAGCCACACCATGAGCCTGAGAGTATCAACCAAACAAAGGAGTTTTAAGGAAACTTGTGGTAATCAGCACCAGATTCAAAGCAAACATTTAGGCATCTAAAATCCCTTTTATAAAGGTAACTCTGATCTGTGTCCTTAAGCACCACCCTTACCATCAAAAATCTGGCCACAAAGCTCTGTGATCACACATTGCCTCAATTCAGGGGCGGTGTGAAAGAGAAAACATTCTTTCAGGTTGTGAACATTTTGCAGCATCGTGGATTCTGATGCCCTCAAGCTCCTGCTCCCAGAGTTTCCCAAACTTGCTTTCCAGCATCTTTTTTTTATGTATTTCATGAGATCTTTACCCACACTATTGTCCTGTCTGTGTTATTCTGCTTTTTGATGCTGCCTGGCAGCCCCTCCCTGCCAGAGCCCGGCCAGCTCTCACCACCAGACTCGGGTGGGTGGAAATGAGGACAGTTCTGTCACTTTGATCTTACGCTTAATAGAGGAGACTGCGGTGTTATTGACAGCTGTGACACCTTCAGACCCTGCCGGGGTGTGCTCAAGGGGGTTCCACGTTCTGAATTAGTGCAAGGAAATCAGTGCCTGGCCCTCCATGGCGTTTTGGTGCCAGCAGCAAGATTTTGGCTCTTCCTTGCCCACCACTTGGCACCAGGCTGGGGGTGGAAAACGTGAGAAAGGGGGAGAGGGATGGAACTTGGCATTGGAGCTACCTGACTGTGCTTTTGGGGCATCCCAGTTGGTAGGGAACACAAGGATTTCTGCCTGTGGGGGAAAATTGAGCAGCCCTGAGGGTTGATTTTGTCTGTGTAAGGGGTTGTATATTTAAGGGTGAGGTGCAAGGTGTCCTCTTTGCTTCTCCTCTTTGGCTGTGCAGTGTGGCCTCGTGTGTAGACTCGGTTTTAAAAGGGAAATTTCCCAAGGATTTCTGTCCATGGTGGAAAATTGAGCAGCCCTGAGGCTGCTCTTGCCTGGAACACAAGTCATGGATTTGGTGTAAGGGCTTCTCTCTGCTTCTCCTCTTTAACTCTGCAGTGTGGCCTCATGTGAGGCCTCAGTTTTAAAAAGAGAACTTCTTTCAGTGAAATCAGGCTTACAGATTAGCTGAAAATAGGAAATGGACAAGCAGGCATATTTTAAAAAATCCAACCATAAAACAACAACATGCAATAAGAACATTTTATTTGTTTTTAATTTTTTTTCTTCTCTTTTTAAAGGTTATATATGTTCATTCTCAGTTCAGATTGTGCTGCTTGTGCTGAAAATTATATCTCTGCCTAATAACCAAACTTGCAAACCAAGGATAAATGTTTTATCATTCCTTACAAGGGCAAAGCGAATAAGATTTTTGCAACAGATATACTGTGAAGTGATGGAAACTAATGTTTAACTAATCATCATTAAAAATTACTGTAATTACAAATATATTTTTATGCTATTTTATGGGATAGACTGCTTTTTTTTCCCCCCAGTGTAAAAACAAGGCATGAATATTCCTTTGAAAACTGACCTTCAAACCGTCCTGGTGGGAGTTCACTATCCTTGGTAAACAGTGGGTGGAGAACTGAGTTAAAGGTTCCAGTTAGGGAGAACTGGATTTAACTGTGGGGTTTGAAGGCACTGGATGGGAAGATGACTAAGTAAAAGACCAGTAATGGTGCTTTTCTCCTGTTAGGGGTGTACTGGGGATTTCTGTGCTTATTGCACCTTCCTGGTGAAGATGGAAGCCTTGGAATACCTGAAAGGGAAGGATGTCTTTGCCTGGTTATTTACTAATTCAATAATGAAAAGTTCCACTGCAGATTTCTAGATCAGCATAATTTTCCTCCTTCTCCCATCTGACACAGCCTCAACACTCACTCTCTCTCAGCTGTGTCTCCCTTCCTCTCTCATTCCTCCACCATCTGCTCCACATGCTTTCCCATAAATTCCTGACTTGGACTCAGTTCCCCATCTCTGAGCTTATCTGTCTCAGGGTTACAGGCTGGAGCCATCAGAAAGTCATCTGAGAACTTTCTGTGCAGAATGAATAGCAATGGCAAAACCTCCAGAGAAGTTTGGGAGGTCTCTGAAGGGGTCAGAACTTAATTTCTTGTTTATTTTGAGGCTTTTTTTGTGGTATGGGAGGACAAGAGAGGTGTCAGGAGTTAACAGAAGTTTACATGATGAATGTTTTCACGTTTTGAATGTTATTCCCAGGGTGAATTTTTTTTTTTTTTCAAGTTTCAAATGGAGGAAATTAACAATAAAAATATTACTAAGCTCATTCCTCTTACAGATAAAAAATATTTTTTCTCCCCAGCTACTGCTTTCTCTTTCGTTTTAGGAAAAGTCCTGTTGCCTACAAAGCAATTATCTCTACCCCACCCCCAAAAATATTCCAAAATAGAAAAGGAAAGATATTATGCTTTTAATAGTTTGTTTTCTGAACTTGCCTTTCTCTGTTTTGAAAGACAGAACTATCAAAGCAGAGGAGAACTGGGGAAATGCATTTCAAGCAAATATAAAGGTTGATTAATTTCTCTTATGGGGTTGGTAAGGAAGACCAGTGTGGTGGTTCTGAAGATAATTTTCAGTCCATTGTGCATCCCTGCTTGAGGACATTGCTGAAATTCAGGGAGGGACACTTCCCAACCTCTTCTAGCTCTGCCTTCAGTGTGGTTGCTGTAGGAATTGATGGTGATTTTCATGTGACAGAACTCCCTTTAACTCTTTGAATGTTCAAGTTGGTTGGATTCTGCTCTGAATCAGAGCATGATATGGAGAAACCCACCATAACCTACAAATTGCTGTTTGCTCCCACTAGTGCAGAGGATAAAAACCAAGGCTGACTTCAGTGAAAGCAAATGGCAGAGTCCCAGAATCATTTGGGCTGGAAGGAGCTTTCAGGACTATCTCATTCCAACACCTTCCGCTAAACCAGGTTGCTCCAAGTCCCATCCAACCGGGCCTTGATATCAAACCTGGTTTATAGTATCTCCATATTTCTCTTTAGAAACAGTGCATTGATTTCACCCCTTTGCAAAAGTATGAAAGCAGTAAAGGTAAAATTCAGCATAATTGAGGCAGAATGGAGTTGCACAACTTTGTCCAACCCTGACCCCTGCGATGTCCCTCAGTGCAATTGACTGTCTAGCCCAGGCACCCCAGTTCTTGTGTTGAATCCATCCCAAACAGAGCCAAGGGATCTCGCTGAGCTCCTGCTGTGGCTCTGCCATCACATGGTCATCCTGCTCAGTTTCATTCCTCTGTCTGTTAGAAATTGCTTAGGAAGCTGTAGTCGCTTTATAAATGGGAGTTCCTTAACCTTCCCTTTTATGTGGTTTTGTTGTAGGGTGATGGGAATCACAGAATGGGTCAGGCTGGAAGGGACCACAGTGAGTCACCTGGTCCCACCTCCCTGCTCCAGCAGGGTCATCCCAGAGCACATGGCACAGGATTGTGTGCAGACAAATCTGGAATATCCCCAGTCAGGGAGACTCCACACCCTCTCTGGGGAATGTGTCTCACTGTGCAGTCACTGCACAGCAAAGTTCTTCCTCATATTAAGGTGGAAATACATGTGCGTAAGTTTCTGCCTGTATTGCCTCTTGTTGCTGGGCACCCCTGAGCAGAGCCTGGTCCATCCTCTGACCCCTCCCTATGGACACTGATGGACATGGATGATGCCCTCTCTGTCATTTCTTCTTGAGGCTGAACAGACCAAGACACGACTGGAGTATAAATACCCTTGCTGAGGGAAACCAAGCTAATAAACAAGACTTATAACAACATTATTTAACTTTTGAAATAATAATAGACTTCTTGATTTCTGAGATGGAAAAATCATTAGGTGTGTGTACCTAAGAATAAGTCAACTGGAGGAATGATCAAACTCTCCCTGAATAATCTTTTTATCAAAAGCTTCACTCTGTCCTTATTTCAACTCTACAATCCATAGATATGCACCACAGCATGTCCAGAAGGTCATGAAACAGGCATGTTTTGCCCAGATAAAATGAGCTATCAGACACTGGAAAAAAATTATTCTGGAATTGATCTTTTGTGGCTTCTGTGAGCAAGAAACAAGGTTATATTAATTTTAGAACCATCTGAGCTTTGGGCACTGACTTTCATTGGCTAAGATGTTAATATTTTATGTGAGCCTAAAGCATGGCCAATTAGAGTGAGATCAGAAACGTCCACAAGTATATTCAAAGAAAAGCATTAGAGTTTTAGACAGTGCCATAAATTCATGTGCCAGAAAGCTACAGAGGGAGAACGTTAAGGGTCTGGCAAATAAAGAAATAAATAAAAGCTTGGAATGGCATTCCTGCAGCCCAGGCTGCTCAGCCTCACCGTAAATCCTTTAAAATAACTGCAACATGTGAATGCACGTGGACAGTAGATGGGTTAGAGGGTGGATGGCACTGGCAGGGCATGGCCACAGTGCCAAAGGACAGGGCAGAGCTCTGAAATGGACCTTGAAATGTGGGCAGCAGATAGTGGACCAGTGGTTGTTCCTCTGCAGGAATGCCACGTGTTGAATCAGAGAGTCAGAGAATATCCTGAGTTGTAAGGGACCCACAGAGTCCAGCTCCTGGCCTTACAACCCCGAGAATCCTACCGTGTGCCTGAAAGAGTTGTCTAAATGTTTCTTGCAGTCTGGACTTCTCAGAAATTCCTCAGCCTCTGTCTCAGAGCTGGAGAGGATCACTGACTGTGGAAATTGCAAGACACTGACCATCTATGACCTCTCACAGACCATGATTCTTGCCATTTCTATTACCTCCACCTTTCTGAAAGTTCCTCTTTGATATTTCAAGGTATCCAAGAGTGAACCTGGGTATGCTGCAAACTCATCAGCTCTGTTAGTCTCTAAATGATTTTTGTGAGCCTCTGCCCAACTGTAGAGTTGTGTTTGGGGGTTGTTTGTTTGTTTGTTTGTTTGTTTAATAAAAGCAGCACTGTGAAAGCCTCTGGAAAAGTTTGAGTTGGTTGGAAAAGACTTTTAAAACTTTGGGCAGTTCTTGCAATTCTTGTTAGTAAACTCCCTTACTGTCACTGCTGCCCAACCTCTTTCACCCAAGCAGATCACCTCCATCCCTACCTGGAGGTTTCACCTGCACCCATTTAGTTGTAATGCCACCCCATACTCAAGTTTCATCACCTGAGTTTGGGTCCAGCCACCAATTTGCTCCTGAAACCTGTCACACCAATTTTCTCTGCTTTTGCTGCTGAATAAATGTAAGGCTGACTTTTTCCTGTCTCAACAGACCCAACCTTGAAAACAGGGAAGCAAGACAGGTTTCAAAAGTATTAAATATATTTTATCTAAAAGTCTGCTGTTGTTGTCTGCATGTGCCTGTGCACTTATGGCTTTGTTTAAAAAAATGGGGAACAGTATCTGGACTTTCTATCTTCTTATCTATCAGACTAAAACCACATCTTGTTTATGGGTTCCCTCCTGCAGTTTTGTGAGTGATACAGATATTTAATATGCTTTGTCTGCATTCTAGTAGTCAGCATTTAATAATTTTGTGATAAACCAGACCTTGGGTCCAGGGACTGATCTGGATTTCAGGTGTCTGCTCTCCCATGCTGAAGTAGAACACCAGCATTGCTCTGTCATCATCCTATTCTACCTACTCCCATCCCCATGAGTCTTGCTCCAGACACCTCTGCTTCTGTCCACAGTGCTCCACTACAGACCAAACTCTTAAATAATTGAATTTTTCAGGAAAATCTGGGGTCTTGAGCATGAAATAAATCCACAGGAGTAGAAAGGAGTTTCACTTTTCAGTTCTGTGTGACTTAAATACATTTAAAAAATTATTGTCATTTGGAGGCTTTTTGTTTCTAAAGGTTTTTTTGTGTTTGCTTTTTTTCGCCCCTTGGTGCTTTGGTTTTCTTATTTTTATTTTTTTTTTTTTTTTTTTTTTTTTTTTTTTTTTTTTTTGTGAACATCCACTCTTGAGATTAAATCCCTTGGCTACTAAGTGTCCACACAGAGCAAAATCCTGAAGATTAACTGGGGATGGTTGAACCACTTTAGATAAAACAAAAAACAGAAATGTTTTTTCTCTTTCCTTTATTTCTCATTCGGGGGGGGGGGGGGGGGGGGGGGGGGGGGGGGGGGGGGGGGGGGGGGGGGGGGGGGGGGGGGGGGGGGG
>JAWWEU010000163.1:2668622-2814928 GCA_035583155.1 Acropternis orthonyx
CCCCCCCTCCCCGCATTCTGCAAGCCAAACATAAACTTTTCTGAGGTTTATGAAAGTTTTGGAAACTTTTTGAGTTTGTTTTACACATTTTCACATGCCTTAGCGCTTCCTGGTCACTCTCTGGGTCTGGAATGAGAAAAAACAAAATCACATATAAAGAAATGCCTGGTATTTGTTGCTAACTCTCATGGGGGCACTTCCCTTCCGATATTCAGCCCTTTTATGCTCCTGCTCTGCATCCATGGTCAGCTCAGCATTGTGGAGTTGGTGATTATTGTTAGATGAAGCTTGAATACTACCTGCACTTGGGTATTTATTGGCTTGTTATAATCCTTATATGAATGACTATGGAGTTAAGGAATCTCTTAAACTTCATGAAAGGTAAAATTATGTTTGTGTAAAATTATATTTACTTTTAGTTACAGCAAAAGAAACACCAGTTCCTAATTAACAGAACCCCTTGGAAACAGATTTGTTGATATTTTCTTAACACAAGCACCCAAACCTGCTCATCTGAGGGGTTTTGTAGTCGCAGACCTTGAGTGAAGTTGAACTTCAGAGATGTTGTAAAGCAGTTTTTGAGAGCATTTTGTCCAGAGCGTGAGAACTCTTACTTATTATGTACAAATTATAATGATTGCTTCCACATTTTGTTTCTTGATTTTGGTTCCATTAGTCTCCCAAAGTAGGAAAAGGTGGGAAGGTGTCTTTCCACCTCTCTGGCTTCTGGTCTGTACTGAGCGAAAAACCAACCTTCATTGTGAGAGTGAATATATTTTATGCATTTTATGCAGCCAACCAAACTCAGTTGCTAACAACCTGAGTCAATTCTGAGTAATTGATTTAGGGCTGAAAGGCTTGTGTCCGATTACCAATCCCTTGAGCTGTGCAATCCCCAGAGAGGAAAATTACGGTGTTTTTCCATCCCTTGTCTGCTCACATGAGCAGACAAAGCAGGGCAGAGGAATGATGTGACACACGTCTGCTTTCATGTATCAAAGCAAAGCTGTGAGGTCCACTTTTAGTTTGTTTTTCTCTCTAAATGTGTCACAGGGCCTTCAATAAATAAGCAATACAATTTGCACTTGTTTGTAAAACAAAAAAGTCTGGGTGGATCCCCTCACTCTTCAGGCATTGGGATTTTCTCTACATTTATGATGTTTTGTTCATCTGCAGCATTATTGTACCTCATCTAAAGTCTAATTCTGCCCTGAATTCCTCTTAACATCCAGACTAATGGTTTGTGCTTTCTCTGGGGGGTTCCACATGTGGACTTGTCTTTCCTCAAGGACTTTTGGAGTCTTCAGGTGCAGGGTCTTGCCACGCGAAGAACATAATAGATCTGTCCTGATGCGTTCCTAACTAAAGAAAGATTCAAAGAAAATGTGTGAAAATACCTTTTTCTTGCCTTCTTGCAAATGTCTATCATGGTTTAAACCACCACTTCAGCGTCTTTGGTTTCATAGGTTATAATTTCCTTTATTGGGGTAAGGATGTTTTAAACAGTTTTTTGCAGATGATTAGGTATTTGCTGATCATTCAGGACAATTTACAAAGATAAATATATGTTAAATGGGTTTCTTGTTAAAACCAATGTACAAGTAACCCCTCGAGGCCAGACAGTAATTACTCCTAATAACAAATTAGAGCATTACCTACTTCTTTTCCGTTTTTCATTTTGAAGAGGAAATTACCTTACAGAACTGAGTGGATTCAAAACTACAATATCATATATTTTTGATAAAGCCACTAAAAAAATAATGGGGAGGTGAAATGCTTAAAGAACAGTCTAAAAATATTTATTTTTGCAGGAATTCTGTGTAGATTTTGAGAATACCCACCAACCAACCAGACCCTTGGGATCTCAGGAAACCTCTTCTTTTGCTTGGTCCACACCAAAATGTAAACTTGGCTTGAAATAGCTCAGTCAGTGAGTTTTAATTTCCCTAAAAATATTTGCTGTGTGGTGATTGTGTTGTATCCTCCTTATCCTGGTTGTATTACTTATGGTTCCCTGTTAAATTTACCAAATATGCTCAGACTGTGAACACCATGATTATCAAAGGAATGTTCTGTATTAATAAGTTATTACAGAAGAGCTGTAGATTTCAGGGAGCCTCTTCAAACTTCTTTGCTCATGGTCTAGCTGTTGACTTGGAAGCTTCTGGGATACAAAAATAGAAGATGGTCTTCCCCATCAGTCTGTGAATTGACTATGAAAAGGAACTTCCCAAATCTTTGGATATTTTTTAATTGTTATAATAAATGTCTGAGGCTTAGTGGCTCTTACAGCTTTCATGCTGGTATAATTCATGCTGAAATTCAGGGCAGTGCACACCTCATGGTAAATCAGAGCAATGTGTTTGATACACTTCCTCCCAAGGAAAGATGCCTTTGGCTCATCTAGTTCATTTATGTATAACAACTACTTCAGATGTTTTTGAAGGCTCTATAGGATTTGTATGAGTAAGACATTTTTTACGTGAGTTTCTGACTTTTCACTTAAAAAGCATTTTCTATCTGGGTCTTGCCATCTGTTAGCAGAGCTGTCTTGCTAGACGCTCGCTTTAAACAATTCCCTGGGGCTTCTGAACCCAATTGTGTCAGTTTAGCTCTGTTAGAACCTATCCCAAGGTTGGGCAAAGGTTGGGCAAAAGTATTTGTAGTGGTAGATCTTGGTTACCTAATTCACCACCATGTGCACCTGCTATGTGTGATAAGAGGCTTGGCTTGTAACACACAAACATTATAAAATTCAGTTTATTAACTATGGAATTTGTTAAATACTTTTTTTGTTGTTGTTGTTTCCTTAGTTGAAGGTTTTATACGGCTGAGGTATTTCCAGAAGCAGGGGACACTTGGTTCTCATGGGCTCCACGTGCATGCAGCAGAGTAGGCATCTGGCAGGGAAATAAATGGTAATTTCTTGCAAGTTTTTTTATATGGTGACAGCAGAGCACTGGCAATATATTTCTTGTACAGTGCAACACTACTTATAAAGAAAAACACTACACAACCCCTTTTCAGTATCCACTTTTTAATACTGTGTCTAATTTCTAAGTTTTAAAGATGCTGGTTAAAAAGTTTGTGTCAGAGTTGGAAATCCAGGTTTCCATCTCATAAAGGGTTGATTTTAACTGCAAGATCTTCAGAAGCAATTTTTCCCTTTCTGAAATAACAGTGTTTTGGAGGACGCTTTCGAAAACATTCGGAAATATGCTGGTGTATCTGGTCAGTTCTTCCCAGGATAACTGCAGCATAACCTGCATTAATGAATTACAGTGTTGTGATCAAAAAGTCCAGATGAACGTGTGTCACGCGTAACACAATTAGTGATTTTCTCAGTTTGTCTTCAAATGCACCATTTTGTTTGGGAATATTGCAGATATATGTCACTCATTATTGATAGATTTGTCTGACTTCCTGTCAAATCTATGTACATTGACAAAAATCTATTTTGTTGTTTTTGTCACAGAAATCTATATTGGCATTTTTCCCCATGGAGATTTGGCTAGTCATTGTCAGCATGAGGTGCCAGCTAGAGCTTTTACTGTTTTTATTGTGCCAGCTGCTTTCTTGGCTCCAAATCTTTTGGTTCAGATTGTAAATGGGGGCGAGACATCCGTATCTAGCCAGCGTGCTCGATGGGATATGACAGGGACTTGATTTTTCATTTCTTGCTGCCTTTCTTAGTATTAGTAGGAGATGACAAGGATGGCTTTATCTTCTGACCAGCAGAGATGGTGCAGGAATGGGGAAAGAGAGAGCCTACGTGTGCATGGGCCGTGGGAAATGTTAAAACACACGTTTAAAGCTGCTCGTTCCTACTGTAGGTTTGTTAGTTGGGTTTTTTGGTTTTTGGTTTCTTCCACTTGTGGGAATCTCTGAAGACATCTCGGAGTTCAGGAAAAAGTAATTGCCAAACCTTTTGGATAATGTTAAATCAGATTTGTTGCATTCCTTTCATAATAGTTTTGGCTTGAATTGTTATAACTGAGCACACGCCCTCTGAGAAATCAGGTCTTTTTGAGGTGTCTGTAGTTTGTTTAGAGGAATCCAGAATCACCAGCTAGTTTGACAGTGTAGGATTTAGCTATTAAATAGTTCACATTTTAAGCCAAATTTGAGGAGTTTTTTTAAGTATTGGCAATTTCTGCAATTTTAACACAAGTCTTGTGATATTGAGTATTTTCCCTAAAGCCCCAATGGCTGAAGTAAGGTTGTTAATCTGAACATGTAGTCTTTTATGAAGTATTTTTCCAGCCCATGTGTTTACTAGGGAAAAGCTTAAAATCATGAACCCTGTTAGAGCAGAACAATTAAACCCAACACAGTTCTTGCCTCTTGAACCACTGCGATTTTAAAGCCAAGCTTTCAACTTTCTGGATCCTGGCTTGTGATTTTTAAATACTGAGAGCTGGCACCCTGTTTGCATTAGACTGTTTTCATGTCACATCCAGCCTCAGGACAGTCATCCAAACTAAAGAATGGGTCCATATATTGCATTGCAGAGCCACATGAAGGCAGGACTCAATGATCATGGTGTGTCCCTTCCACGTCCAGATATTCTGTGGCTGTGATGTTGTTCTCACTGTTGCACACACAGCATTCCAAGGGCAAGACCTCCATTGATCCCACATGTCCCCACCTGCACTGTGGTGTGGCTGGCAGGTGTAAGAAGCTCAGTCCTTTTCTCCACAAGCTATCACAGCTCCTGTAACCCCAACCAAGCTGATTTTAGTTCCAGATGTGCTAAGGTCCATGGAGACACATCAGCATGGGCTTTGATTCAGGCCAATTGCCCGAGAAGACACCCAGGGTCCCAAGAGGGCTGGATGTCTCACACTGAAGCCCAGCTATTCTGCTGCTGGTACCCAAGGTGGCTTGATTAAACTTGGATGTGTAGCCACATGCTATAATCATTCCTTCAATGACTGCAAAATTTGGCCTTGTTGATCTTTTAAATCCTTGCATTTTCAGAGTGCCAGTTTGCTGTAAATCACAGACATTCTCCATTTTCTTTATTTGATTCCAGAAAACTGTCTCTGTGCTGAAAACAAGTCTTTGAAAAATGCTCGTGTATCCTGCTGTCCTCTCCTACTTGGGGTGATTGCATAATTAACCTGGCCAAGTATCAACCATACAAGAGTTGAATGCATCCCAAGTGCAATTGGGAAGGTTTTTACCATAAGAATGTGCCTGTCCTGAGACTAAAACACAGGTTAGATTTCCAAGTTTCTGAATATTGCTCAATGAAAGAAGAATATGCTGCCCATGAGGAAAAAAAAAATAATAAAAAAAAAATCAAATGGTGGTGTAATCTATAATCAAAAGCCCTAATGGGCACAAAGCATTTTAGAACAAAGGTTTGCTGAATGTGCAAGGATAATAAAAGTGTTAAAGTCTGAACAGAGAAATGTTCTTATTTACTAAGGTATAAGAAGGTTACTGAAGCACAGATAAAAAGCTCATAGGGCAGACAAAGCTCTCTGAATCCTTTTTCTTTTCCTGCAGTCAGATATGAACATATGATACATGAATATTTATCAGAACAGCAGATAACTAGTAACTACAGTTGGATTTAAACTCAGCAAACCATGGCTTGCAGTTTGTGTTCACAGGGGCTTCGTGCAAGTGCATTTTATTCTCTTTTCTTTTTTTGTACTGTTTTTGTACTCTGTATATGCAGTCTTGTCTCCCCTAAGCTGTCTTTTGATTCTAACTGAATGAACCTAAAAATACAGCAAAGATCTTCAATACAAAACCTCCAGTGCATATCAACTAAAGGCTGACAAGGTTTTCTGTGCTCAGGGTTGACAAGACTGACTTTCAAGCTGTACGTAGTCAGATCCAGAAATCTCCAGATTTAGACCCAACTTCCTCGTAACTCTCTTCAGGTTATGTTGAAACATTTATGAACCTCCCAGAGCCTCGTCTTGCCTCAGTTTTGTAACAGTGTCTGCAAGCTGGTGATGCAATGGCAGTTTCACACTGGTGTAGTTGCAACTTGATCATCTGCTACCCGCAATTTTGAACAGCAGAAAATTGGAGGCTCTGCAGAGAAAAGGGGAAAACTGTTGTATTCCTGTCCCCGTCCGCAGGTAGAGGGATAGATTGTAATTACAGGAAAAAACCTACGTGCTTGTTCTTTGCTCAGTGTGCAGTGTGTGCACCACCATCTCAGGAATGGCTCTGAAAAGTGTGCTTTGAGAGCAGAGAGGTAGGAGCACTGGGGATGCTGGCTGCAGAAAACACCCTTGACAGTAAGAAGAGCAGGAGCTCACCCATTTCCACTGGGAATGATCAGGCACTGACCAAGCTTTACTCAGCCCCATCAAACCCTAAAAGCTACAAATGCAAGAGAAGGAGACTGCAGAACAAGGTCAAAGTTGGACTTGATCATAAAATCATAGAGCGGTTTGGGTTGGAAAGGACCTTAAAGCTCATTTTGTCCTTGCCATGGGCAGGGATACCTTCCACTAGCCCAGGTTGCTCCAAGCCCAGTCCAACCTGGCCTTGGACACTCCCAGTGATGGAGCAGCCACAGCTTCTCTGGCCAACCTGTGGCAGGGCCTGCCCACCCTCTGAGCAAAGAATTTCTTTCCTGATATCTAATCTAAACCTCCTCTCTGTCAGTTTTAAACCATTCCCCCCTGCCCTGTCACTGCACAGCCTTGCAAATAATGTCTCTCCATCTTTCCTGTACTTCCATCAGGTATTGAAAGGCACAATTAAGCTACATAATCTTGGATGTCTTTCCCAACCTTAAAAATTCTAAGGTGTGGGACTCCTTTCACCCCTTTTTCCAGTAGGGAATATTGCAATAGTAATTTTCTCCCTGTGCTTCAGGCAGATTTGCAGAATTGTGGCAGAGGGTGAGAGGGTGCAGGCGAGAGGTCAGGGCAGAGGGGTGGGCGGCGCTGCCCTGGTGGCTTTGCCCTGGTGCTGCCAGACTGCTCTTGCTAAAGATCAGCGAGCGACTTTCAGCTGCTAATGCAAGAAAGGTTGTCCTGGGCCAAACCAAAATTCCCTCTAGCCCAGTCCCCTGTCTCCAGCAGTGGCTAGTTCGGGAAGCTGTGTAAGAATAGGACTTTGGTCTGCCTTCCTGGTAACTTGTGTTTTAGGGACTTTCTGACTTTGCGGCTGTTGGGGGATGACTGAATTTTTCAGCTGATCATCCATAAATTTGTGTAATCCTTTCTGGAGTTCACCAGTGCTTTTTTGTCACTTTGTTCCTTAATCTTAGTTTACTCAAGTGTAACACAGGTTAATTGTTCTTTTGCAGTCTCCTGTTTTCCTCAGTCTCTGAGCAGAAAAAGGCAGAAATGTGAAACAAAAACTATTCCCCGGTTACAGGAACATCTTTTTCAAGCTAAGCTGGGTTGGATCTTGCTCTGGAGCCAGACCTGTGATGACTTCTCTTTCACATAACAATAATAATTTTATTTTTCCTTTCATCTTTTTTTTTTCAGTTACTCTTTTCATCATAATACAGGCCAGGGTCTCCACAGAGGCACTACCAAGGGAATAGAAAGGTCACAAATGTGGGGTTTATTATTTGATTTCTTCTTTTTATTACATATAGAAATGGAGAAAAACTGCAGTTTTCAACCCAAACCTTTATGAACTGTCTAGTCAGGGAAGGAAAAGCAGTTTTGCATCCCTGGTTTGGAAAGTGTTGCCATGGTTTATATTATAAATGTGATAAAATAGTTAAGAAAGGGTCTATTTTCTGCTTTGGTTTCAGATACAGCTGAAATCTCTCAAGGGCCCAAGGTACAAATCCACGGAGCAATTTTGGCTTGGGTGGGATATAGGTCATGAGTAACAGCACATGAAAAAGCACATGGCAGTGTTCATCTGGAGCTGGAAGAGCCATAAAACTGAGGTTCAGACAGGACAAAGAGAGGGAAAAAAGGTGTAAGAAAGGGGAAATTATAGAGAATAGAAGAGGATTTACTCAGAGGTGAACTCAGGAGGGATGTGTTTTTCAGAGGAGGCAATAGGCAGACTTGAAGAGCTCAGAAATGTGAGAGGGGAAGGAGTTACGCTGCGTAATGTAAGCAAAATTGGCCGGTGTGTAGAGGGGAGAGGTTTTTATTCAGAGTCTTAAACTAAGATAAGGGTCATCTGATTCATCTTGACCTGACTAGAACCAACTAGGCAAGCTGGACTAGCTCCATGTGAGTCATTTTCCTGCATCCTGAGCCATTATTATTCTTATTAAACCAAGAAACTATGCTGCACTCACATGATAAGATTTTGGGAAAAAGAAACGAGAAGCAAGGATATTTAGAGTTGAAGGATCTGGTTTGCTTACACTTGGCTGCCTCCTTGCCTAAGGTTGTGGAATGGGATGAGCCACCACTCAGGGACCTCCCCTTCACTGATCCTACAGTGCGTGGCGTCAGGGGTGGAGCAGGAGCTGCACTCAGCACTGCTCTGCCCCTCTGGCATGTGGGGGCAGGTCATGTAAATCCTGAAGAACTTTGTTGTCCTGGGCTATTCCAGAAACCTGAGTGCCAAAGTGAGCTCAGGGAAGCACCTAAATATGCAGATGTTTTATATGAAGATGATTTTAGAGTGAAAACTTCACAGAGGTGCAGAACTGGGCTGGAAAACTTTCTTTGTGACTCAGCATTTCACTCACATGTGAATGCAGAAGCACTGAAAAGTCAAAAATCATGACAAAATACCCAAACGAGGCGTTTTCAGAACTCAGAGAAGAAAAACGTATTTTCCAATTCTGGTTCAAGTCTTTGGCTAGTTTTTGTTTAACAAAGCTGGGTTATAAACCTGTGTGGTCATCTGGATTTCTGTGGGAGCCATTTTTTGACTTTTAAAGTAAGATTTATTTTAAAATATTTAAAGGTGTTGGGTCCTATTGACTGAAAAAAAATCTGCAAGTCTTGAGCACACATAGCAGTGAGAGAGGGTAAAGGACTCAGCAACCCCAGAGAGCAGTGTCCTGTGGTCCTACACAAGCAAAGGAGGGAGGAAAGGGGTAAGGAAAGTCAGCAGATAATTCAGAATGGAAGAACAACCTGTTTAGAGACTGACAATTGACAAATTAATTGGTGAGGTCACACAAGATGAGGACATAACTCTTCTCACCTGTGGGAGAAGAAAACATCCCTGGGCAGAAGCTGAATTGATTGCCTAAAAACTTCACCCGTGGAGCTGGGTTGTTTGAAGGCTGGTTAGTGACACCCGGGGGGTCTGAGAACACTTCCCAGGGTCTCTGAGGTTGTCACCCCTGGTCTCTGAGGTTGTCACCCCCAGTCCCTGTGCAGATTGCTGCTCTTGGCAGCTCCTGTGTAAGGAAGAGGTTGATGAGCTGAAGACTCACCCCAAGAGACCCACTGCGTAGCCCAGGGATCATCCAGGTCTCATTGTGGTTCTTGCCTCTGCTGTGGTAGACTTAAATTTCTGGGTGATGAGTTATGGGAGGTGAGAAAGTAATGAGTTAAGCTTTTCTTCCCCTTATCTGACCCTGTTTCCCCTGGATCCAGCAGCCACTGGGTTTTATCAGTTCTGCTGTGACTCAGCTTCATCCTCCCCTGCTTTGTATCCTACCTGAGAGTTCTGATTTTGTGATCCCCTACCTGGAAGAGAGGAACAGATTAAAGCCTCAAAACACCCAGACACAGATGCAGACACAGATGCAGCACCAAGCCAGGGTGACTTCCAGAGCCCCATCTAAGGCAGACAAATCTGAAATGCACCTGGTTAACCGTGTGGGAGTGCTGTGGACCAGACTTTGGAGGCCAAGATCCTTCCTACTCCTCCTCTGCAGAGTTACTAGGTATTCAGTGCCTTTCTTTCACAACAAAATAACTTTGCACCAGTTTCTGTGGTCAATTTTCCCCCCTTCTCTGACTCGTGTTACACTGCTGTTGTCAGGTTTCTGTCACTGTCACCCGTGGAAAAGTCTGAATTGAGGCAGAAGTATTTTATGGAAATTTAGCCATATTACCTATTTCCATATAAAAACCAAGTTCAGCTGCTCAGTCCATGTTACATCCAATTTCAGGCTGTGGGATCACTACAGCATTTACAAAAACTCTGGACCCACAGTTTAAAATATGTGTTTTATCATTTAAAGCATTTAAGAGGCGAATGGAGAAGTTTGAGGAAAGCATCAACTTTTGTTGCAGGACATGTTTTATTGACATCTCATTTAGCTGTCAGAATCATGATATTTCAGACTCATGAACCGGGAGAAATATCCAGCTCAGATGGGCTAAACATGTCGTGGCCTCACAATCAGGTTGGTTGTATAGCAGGAAACACATCACTCTCCCGAGTGAAGAGACATCCTCCAGCTGTGTGTATGTTCCCAATCCACAAAAGGTTAATAGCCCAGGTTTTCTAATGTCAGTGTTGGCCATTCCCAAATTTACAGTCATGAGATGTCACCTCTTCTGAATGTGGTCACTAAGCTGGGGTTAGTTAACTGGTTAGTTAGTTGAATACTGGGTTAGGGTTTGGGCCCCTCAGTGAAAGACACTGAGGGGCTGGAGTGTGTCCAGAGAAGGGCAGTGGGAGCTGGGGAAGGGTCTGGAGCACAAGTTCTAGCAGGAGCAGCTTGGGGGCTCATCCTGGAGAAAAGGAGGCTCAGGGGGGACCTTCTGGCTCTCTGCAACTCCCTGACAGGAGTGGGGAGCCGGGGAGTTGTTGGGCTCTGCTCCAAGGGAACAGCGACAGGAGGAGAGGGAAGGGCCTCAGGCTGGGTCAGGGGAAGTTTATGCTGGATATTGGGAAAAAATTCTTCACTCAAAGGGTGGTCAGGCATTAGAACAGGCTCCCCAGGGCAGTGGTGGAGTCCCCCTTCCGGGAGGGATTTGAAAGCTGTGTGGATGTGGCACTTGAGGATGTGGTTTAGTGGAGGGCTTGGCCGTGCTGGGGGAACAGTTGGACTCTATCTCAGAGTCCTTTTGAAGCCCTAATGATTCTGTGATCCTGCAAGTGCTCTGATCCACCACATGTGGAATGGGCAGTCCCCACCACAGCTCAGTTTCCCTGTTGCTCCTGGAATCTCTGGGATTTGTGCACTCACCTCTCCACTACCATGTGCTAGAAAGGCACCTGTCGTAGCACCAAGAAGAAGCTGTACCAGGCATTTATTTCAGCTCTCAGCCAGCAATATTTTGATCAATATTCTCTACTTTGAGAGTGGGCATGCTGCACTGTGAGGTCTCTGCCACTTCTGTGTGGCTCTGGTAAAACTTATTGAACTCTTACATAAAGCACAGATGCCCTTCAGCTCACCTTAACTGAAGTTCTTTGGTGCCACCTGGGATGTGACAGGCCAAAGCACAAGCCCAGGTCGTTATTGCTGCTATTTCTATAAAAGCATATTTTTAGTCTTTGGCTTAAGGATCAGAGAAAAGGGAATATTCAAAGGGGAAATAACCGGGAAAATGGGTAAAGACTGTAGCTTTAGTTTACACAACACACAGCAAGTTTATGTTAAAGTATCTAAGGTTAAAAACCCCAAGATGCACCACTGCAGGCAGCTGTAAGGAAGGTTTAACCTCACAACACTAAATTCATGTGCCAAAATTATAATTCTTGTGTGTTCAAGATGTGTGAGTTCTCTATAACAAAGGGAATCTTGCAAAAGGAGACTCCTGAATAGGTGGCTCTCTCTGACATTGACACATTTGTTCCAAGTTGAAAATTCAAACATATAGTTGATGTAACAGTTCAAAATACACAATTGACTTTAAAAGTGTGGAGAAATGGGTTAGCTTGCAAATGAATGATGGGCATCTGATGGCACATCTGTTCAAACATGCTTCCTTGGTGCACTGTCTTTTCTAAGTCCTCTGTTTTCCCTCTGGTAATTCACTTGGGTGAGATTCTGCCATTTTTATTCAGATTATATAGTAGCTTGTTTCATGCATAACCTTGATGATATAATGAAGACAAAATGAAGCTAAAATTTACTTGAGAAAGGACCAAAAAAAAATAAAAGGACATTCCCAAGACTTGTCAAAGATTAGAACCAAAGTTTCAGGTGCCTTCTCTTCACATGAAACTGCCTGTTTATATCTTCAGAATAGCTGACCAGCAAAATTTGGGGTTTAATTGATTTTCATGCAGTATTTGCCTTTGGGGAGAGGAGGGGTTTTTTTAAGTTAAGTACTCAGCCCCAGAACCAAATGCTTTGTCTCAGTTTAAAAGTGGCTTGTAAGGAACTGAGGATTCAGAACTTGATTTTGATCTAAAGCGTAGCAGACAGTGCAAATATCCACAATCCATCTCATCAAAACAACTTCTGTGCAAATAAAAGTCAGAACTGACTTAAGGTCAGGGGTGCAATGTACCTGAGACAAGCATCTCACTCTTATAATTGAAATAATTATCAAGGGAACAAATTAATATTTTCTTTTATGACAAATAATGGAGAAAATTTGTTTTGTTTGTCCTTTGAATGGTGAAGTATTACCTGAAGACATTATAAATTCAAGATTAGCTAAAGTACTTGCATTTCCAGGGCCTTTAACTTGCCTTCATTATACCTTCCATGATCTATAGATTCATTTTATGTAGACCATATGCAGTTAAAAATAACTGGAGCTGCTGTATTTTATATGTGCCTTTGTAAGCATTTCCAACTGCAAAGTGATTTTTTTTATAAATACAGAAAACCCCAACAAGCTTTATGTTTTCATTTCACCTCTTCCCTTTTTATTTTTTATAGAAATGCTACAAAGGGGAACTTTTGATAAGTATTACCAGCACACCCCGATGTTGCAACACAGTTAAGTGCTGCAGAGTTTCTATTTAAGGCTACCTGGCATAGTCAGCTCAGCCAGATGTACTTCTGCTATTGGATAATCTCATTTGCTGACAATGTGCACTGCCTTAAAAAATTAAAAAAAAAAAAAAAAACACAAAAAAAGGAAGTGCCTAGGTGACTTATATCCAAATCACACATATTCTTTTAGTTAAAATGAAATGTGAGCTTGAATTTAGCCTTTAATTACATTTCCTTCCCTACCTCCAACAAACAAATTTTTATAACCTCTCCAATGAAGAAAGTCATATTTTGTGAATTACTTGCTTGGAAGCTTACCAGGAGCAAAAGTTATTTAGGAAATTTTCTATTATTTGTATCGCTCACAGATTATTCTCCAGGTTCCCAACTATTCTCTAAGATAAATTATCCTTTTCAAAGGGATTTGTGTATAAGTTTATTTTTATTTTAGAGCTTTTATCTGAGTTGTTATCTGGCAAATGGAAATTATGCTTGTGAAGAGGGAAGCATAGAATAAAAATAAGATCCATCACACTGTGTTTGGGGGATATATAATAGAGCTCTTACAACATGTTAGGGACTTAAATCATCTCAAAATCTTATTTTTGTAAGAATCTTTGCAGTGCAAGCTGTAATATAAATCAACAACAGAGAGGGAAGAATTTTGTATGTATTTGAAGACATAAAATAGTATTGCTTAAGTGAAGCATTAAAAATAAGTATTACTTAAATTATCTTCCCTAATAAGATATGTCTGTCACTTTTTCATTTAGCATTGGCTCTGAGGAGACTGCATTGTTCTGTCAGGATTAAAAGATGAAAAACCCGGCCACATTTGAGCATGTGCTTAAACAAGCAAGACTAAGTATTAAATCTGAGTCCTCTGTACTTCGAGAAGCATTTTTACAAGTGGAAAGTTGTTCAGCTTAGATAGTTCATCCATTTCCCAGAGCCTTTTAAACCTGCATAATACAGTGAAGGTCTAAATGCTATAACCTCAACTATTGATATCTATTTGTAGATAGCAACATAAATTCTGCATAAATTTATATAAGAAAATTATCGAAACACAGATTTGGTGCACAGCTACGCTGTCAATATGACAGTGTTGGCTTCTTAATTCCAACACCATGGAGGAAGGTTGGGGTTTATTTTGACACAGGCAAGGCTTCAAAATTACTGCCATTGAAAATCAATATTGAGCAGCTGCCAACAAAAATATCATGGAATGCATCCTTTATACAAACAGCTGCAAATATATTATCGAATGTACAGACAGAGCTTGAGCTTATCTCCAGAGCTGGGCTTCAGTGCAGCAATCCACCTGTTTGTAAGCTTGGGATATAATGTCAGCATATATTAATTTATTTCCTCTATCAGCTGAAAAATCTTTATTTTCTTGCTGTGAAAGATACATTTGTGCTCATTTCATGCTTCCTTTTTGTGGACTGGTGAGTTTCCTTGGCAAAATCGGTGGCAACAAACTGATTGGAAGTTGTCAAGGTATATGAGCAAAATTTCAAGTTATCCTTGAAATATCTGTGCCACTACTGTTTGCAGATTCTCTTGAGTTAGCAATGTGCTTGCAGTGGCATTTGTGAACTGTTGTGATTAATTTATACCACAAATAAAGTCAGTAAGGTGTTAATAATTTTTTTCTTTTTTAAGGAATGCACTAAAGAATGACTAGTTTGGGAGAGTCTGTTCACAGGAGAGAGTATACACTCTGTAACCAAATTCTTAACCAAGCCTTACACATCCTACACCCCTGAAAGTCATAGATTAGACATCCTTCATGTTTCACAATCCTGTCCACCCTCTTTTACCAGGAAAGCAAACCCTTTGGTTTTAAACTCACTTAATGTGGCAAAAGTGTATAATAAAAGAAAACAGAGGGCGGGAGGCTGGCAGGAAGCTCCTGGTCATTTTACAGAAACTGCCTGTTTGGCTGGGCAGAAGCTGCTGGAGAGCTTTAAACATTCTTACATGCAAAGGCTCTCTGGCTTCAGTTTGGGGCAGACCAAAACCCTTTAGTTTCTAGTAGCCACATTTGCAGCATCCATGAGCACGTAGGTGGAATACTGTTTAAACCTTAAGACTGTGTTTCAAAGAGCAGGATCTCTGATTCTATTCCATTTAGTACACTACAGCCTATTCAACTCCTTGAGTATCTTAATTCTTTAGAAATAAATCCTCACTCTTATTTTTTCCCCTTTTTTTACCCCACTCTGCCCATTGACACCCAATCTCCACAGGCTTTCCTTTTTTTTTTCCAGACAACAAACAGGAAAACCACAAACTTCATCAGCAAGCTGTGCTTTTCTCTCGAAAGCCAAGACGCTGAGGCTCAGCACACAAGTCACATGTTCATGCCTTCACTACTCACAAACCACCCTGCAGCTCACTCCAGAAAATTATTAAACTTAGTAGGTTAAAAATAAATGGGCCTCTTCACTGTGGTGTGATACCTCAGGATGCATGTTGGCATGGCCAGGACGAGGAAGAGTCCTAGGGTGGAGATTAAAGCAAAGAGAGGGAATAATTAGTGAATATTTAGAGCATATAATCATTTAGAGAATAGCATGCAACAGTTACCTTGCACACAGTTGTGCAGATGCCTCTGAGGAGTTTATTACAAAACAGATGATATTACAAATTGGCAGTGTGGATGTTCACCATCACCCAAATAACTGGCAATGTGTTCCCATCCCTTCCTGATCATTTTGGCCACAGAAATAGCTATTTATTACAGGTATTTATGGGCCTGTCTTCCTGTCCTACCTGGCAATTGTTCTCAGTGGATTTACTCTATGTGCTGTTGTAAATCAGAAGTGGAAGGAAGATGCAGTGAGGGTGAGGCCACACAGCAAGCCACTGCCTTGGCCAAGAGTGATGTATGAGAGCCTGTCTTTTCTGTCCTCTGCTTCAACTTCTATTTGTCAATTGTTCTTGTTCCTTCTTTTGGCCAGAATTCATCCCTGTGCACTGTGAGAAGTGATGGCAGCCTAACATATGTAGGAAAAGAATTAAAATGGAAATCCCATTCCAAGCATTAGGGCTTGAGCATGGCACTGCCTGCAAGAACCTGGCACTGGGAATGTAGAAGCAGCTCCAGAGTGTGCTTGGAGACAGTGGGGTGTATCTGTGCCACTGTCCTGCACAGGGGGTATGGTGCCCAGTGCTGCCTGTGCCTGGGGCACATATGGCATTTTCACCCACTCTCCTTTCATACCATTAATTTCAGGTGAGGGAACTGAGGCACTTCCCAGGTATGGTGGGTTGACCCTGGCTGCATGAAGGGTACCCACCAAACTTGCTCTGTCACTGCCCTCCTCAGCTGGGCAGGGGACAGAAAATATCTTTTCTTGCTCATGGGGCAAGATAAGGACAGGGAGAGTTTGCTCACCAGTTACTGCATGGGCAGAACAGACTCATCTTGGAGAAATTAGTTTAATTTATCACCAACCAAGAGTAGGATAATGAGAAATAAAAAATAAGTCTAAAAATGCCTTTCCCTCACACCTCCCACTTCCTGGGCTTAATTCATTCCCAATTTTCTCTCCCCCCTCCCTTCAGTAGTGCAGGGGGACAGAATGGGGGCTGTGGTCAGTTCCTCACATGTTGTCTCTGCTGCTCCCTCCTCCTTGGGCATTGGACTCCTCCTCCCCTGCTCCAGTGTGGGGTCCCTCCCATGGGAGACAGTACTCCATGAACTTCTCCAATATAAGTCCTTCCCAGGGTCTGCAGTTCTGCGCAAACTGCCCCAGTGTGGGTCCCTTCCACGGGATCAGTTCTTTCGGAACTGCTCCAGTGTGCATCCCTTCCATGGGGTCAGTCCTTCAGGAACAGGTTTTTCCAGTGTGGGTCCCTCCCATGGGATCAGTCCTTTAGGAGCAACCTGCTCCAGTCTAAGTTCCCCACAAGATCACAAGTCCTGCCAGCAAACCTGCTCCAGCTTCCACTTCTAGGACCTTCTCACAGAAGCCACCCCTGTAGCCCCTTGCTGTCAAAATCTGGCCAGGCAAAACCAATACACCGGGGTACAAAGGGGCCTGGGACTGGTGCCAGGTGGCCTTGTCCACCCTGGTGTCACACACCCCATGGCATGTCTCACCACGTGCCACCACAGAGTGTGGCCTGGGGCTGTTCCAGCCCTGCAGGTTTTGTGACTGAGCTCAGGAGAGACACAATCTGCTCCCCTCCCGAGCACAGCATGATACTGGCTGCACAAAAGGGCAGGCAAAGCCAGTTTTTCAATTTGTTCTTGATTTTTTCCATATTCTGTTTATGGTGCATTACCTTCCCTCCCCTGAGCTCCGGGAATGTCACTGTGTAGCTCCTGCTACAAGGGCTGGGTAATGGAGAAGTTTCATCACCTCTCCCCAAACTACAGAGCCAGACAGGACCCATTCTCAATCTTCCTGCTGTCAACACGAAATACACACTGTTATGATTATAACATGAAGACAAGGATACTGTTTTATCTCAAAGAGTGGAAAGGTTTACAAAGGGTTAAAATAATCTAACCTCACTTTCCCCGACCCCCCCCTTTTTCTCTTCTTTTTTCTTCACAATGGCAAATGTTATTTATATTAAAGGGGAAACCAGCACAGCATTGCCAGGTCAAGCTTGCTTCTCTTTGCCAGCTAAAACACAAAGCAGAGTTACTGCGTTTTTGGTACCTGCAAAACAATCTGGACACAGTGTTCTGACATCCTTTGAAATGGCAAATGGAAGTCATTTAAACCAGATGAGTGACTGAGAGGGGAATTACTGCACCTACAGCACAGGATATACAGTATAGGCACCTATTTCAAGAGAACTAGAGTGGGTGGCCGGAAGAAAGGAACTTTTTTCCTCATTTAACCTGTAATTTGACAACATCTGCAAGGAATTATCCCTAGTACTGGCATTGTAATTGTTGTATCTAACATCAATCACCGGGCAGGGGAGGTTGCTTTAAATAGATGTTAGCTGTGTTACAGTTTCAAAACATGAAAGGAAAAAAAATTAAAATGAAAGGAATGAAATATGTAAATTGGTAGAGAAATTAATTACTGGAAACTTTGACACTAATTTATTGTTTAAATAAGACATGTAACTGGCCAGTGTGGGTGACTGTTTTGGTTTGACCCCATATTCTTTGGCAAGATTTAGAAAACAGCGGCCACTTCATTCCAATTTATAAAAATCATAACCTCTTTTTTCAAGTCTCTATTAATGTACAGAAGAAGAAAGGGATTAGACTGACTCATATTTTACACTGGAAGGACAGGCAGTAGGAAAGGTTCCATAAAGTGTACGTCTTTAAAACAAAGTCCTTCCTCCCCAGCTCTTTCAGTGGGATTTCTGTCTTTGACTTCATCAGGAACACGATTACAGGGAACAAACTATGCACGTTTTTGGACAGCAAAATTGTAATTCCAAGCATGCTCCAGATTTCCACCAGCAGCTCAGCAACTACAGGAGTAAATTCATATTCACAAGTTATCAAATTTCCAGTGTGTATCCAATTTTGTATTGGGTTTTGATTCATATTTGTGGCTGGATGTGAATCAGATCCAGTATTTGTTTCTCAGCAATGTCATGGAAAAGGAAATCGCTGGGTGCTCTGGTATTCACAGCCAAATACAACGCTCAGTACCACTATCCAGCCTGAGAGCCAGATGAATGGTTATGATGGTCATGGGAATTGTACTTAACCTGGGAAAATGTTTTAGAGACAGAGAGAAGAAAAAACTTACTCTGTAGTGTCTCTAGTAACCACCATGCTATATAAATATATATATATATATGTACACATGAGTGTTCAGCCTGGAATATTACACACATTTTTAGAAGTTAGGCAGTAAATTGTGTCCTTTTCTTTTTTTCTTTGTTTTTCCTTTCCTTTTTTTTTTTTTTCATCTTTCTTTTTCTTTTTTTTGCCTTCCATGTCTTTCTCCTTTTTGTCTTCCTCCATTTCTCATACTGGGCCATTATAGCAAAGGCACTGATAAGTCTTGGATTCTTCTCCTCGAACTCTGGCTGCTCACTTTACTCACCTGAAGCTTTGCCTGGAGGCAGATTTCCCAGCTGTGTTTCACATTTATGTATTTACAGAACAGGGAACCTTTTGCTCAGGAGCTGTTGCTCATAAGGAACCCATCATCTCCAACAGGATATCCCCATAAAACTATTTACATGCATATGTGGAGTAAGGTTCTCTTAACAATTCTTACTTTTAACATCTCATCACACAAAACTTAATGTATTTAACTTCTTTAAGGATGAAATGACATTTCTATATATAGTTGCCATTACCTTTACATCCAACAATTTTCAACATTGAGTAATGGGGGTATAATATTGCATAACAAAAGTATATTATTGTTTTAAAGTTAATCCTCACAGATTTCATTCCTGTCATCTAAACACTCTATAAAATCACCCCAAAAATGATCCAGCTGATGAGGTTGGAAGGGCATAGCTCTGTCACAGCAAATGGATCCCATAGTCCTCACATTGCACAGGTGACCTGTAGAATATGTTTTTGTGTCATAAATGCTGCCACTTATGGTGAGAAGGAACTCATAAAATTCTGCCTGTATGCCAGGCATTGTCTACCTTACTGTTCATATGGGGCTTAGGATTTTGTTATGAAATCTTTAGCTTCCCCCTTAAAAATAAGCCTTAAAATCCTACATCCTTTTAAACCTATTCCAACTCAAAAGGTAGGTCACTCCTTGCGCTGGCTGACCCAAGGTGCTCCAAGATGATGGGTAAGTGGAGTCCATGCTGTGTCATGCAGTTGGTATCCTCCTTGGCTATGGTGCTTGTCCAGGAATTACCCCTTGAGAGCACCATGGCAATGACAAAACCCCGTATCTGTTTTGGGAGTTGGTTGTCTATTAGGCAATGGTTGAGAAATCACCCTGTGAAGGGCAGACCAAAAGGTAGATCTGGTTCCAGCAGTGAGTGGACTTGCATTGATGCTGACTGGGAGCCCTCACTTACTTTAACAGGATTTACCTGAAAAGTTAAAATTAACCTATTTTCTGTCTTGGAGGACCTGTCCAGGGAGAACACTCCCCTGGCTGCTTGTGGGGTGGGTTTTAGCTCCAGTTTTTGACAATATAATCTACATTTCTAGTTTAAGTTAAGCAAACATCTTTAGTTACCTAAAACTTTTCTTCTTATTTAATTGGCTGCTGAGGTGAAAGACAAGAAGCCTCATTATGCATAGTCATGAGTGTGCAGTGGAAAGGGTTGCAATATGCTGTTCAGCAGCAGGTTTGTCTATTTATTTTGAATGTTGCGGTGGTTCATTAGCAAAGTTTGACATGTATGGTGACCAGAGTCAGTATTTATGTCATGTTTTTGCAGAGAAGAGACCAGCCCAGCTGTGTCTCTGGTAGTACGAGATGTGCTTTGGTGCTGGCTGCTGGAAGCCTCTCAGGAATAAGTCAAGAGGGAGAATTGGGTGGGAGAATGTTAGAAGGCTGAAGGCAATGACCAGGATGTAGTTTGGACCAGTTAACCTTCAGTATCATTACAAAACACAGGTACCTAGAGACCTGTGGGCATGCAGATATGGGCAATGACATAGAAGATACTTAAAAAGACTTATTTGTGTTCAAATCCTAATTATCTACTCTGGAAATATTTATGGCCCGCTGTTCTCAAAGCATCTGGAAACCTCCACCTTCTGACACAGGAAAGTGCAAACCATGAAGGGACAAGCAGACTTGTGAAGAGACTCCAGAACAGCACAGTCTCCTCCTAAGCCTCTGACCAGGCATCACCACTGTCCTTGTCACCATAGAGTCACTCTGTCCTCAGGGAATTTCCTTCCCTGGGGTTTCCGGTGTCAGCACACACACCTTTCTCCTGTGGACCCTCCCAGCCCATGGCAGGTGAGTTGGAACTAGATGATCCTTGAGGTCTCTTCCAACCCAAGCTGTTCTAGGATTCTATAATTCTATAAACTTTAAAAGAACACAGTTCCATGTATAGCCTGACTGTAGTGCCGATAAATCATTTTATTTTCTATACTATCATCATAATTCATAAAAATTCTCTCCCTCCCTGGGGAACATTTTATCATCTGATAAGGGGCAACAGCAAGCCAAAAATATAAGGCCCGAACTAAATGATAAATACAGGATGACATAAGCTATAAAGCATAAAAGAGTGAGCATGTGTAATACATGCCAAGGATGGCTGAGGAACAATTTAAACTAAACGTTTTCTGTTAACATGAGAATTTTTGTAAACTGGAGAAAATGAGAGGGAAGAAAAGAAGGATTTATGGAATAATGTGTGGGAGGCATGTGGTGTTAAAACAGCAACGGCTGGGGCATGTTTGCTCTACTGTCTCAGGAGTAGTTTGTCCTATCCTTACTCTTTCTCTGGCAAACTTCCTGATGCCTTTTGTTGAACACATTGGAAAGTTGAGGTATCTGTATTTCCTTGTTTGGATGAACTTAGAAATGGAAAGCATTATTCAGAGAATTAAGCATCCACCTGACACAGCCTCACGGATTAAATCTGGCGACTCACATCCCTTTCTGGTGCTCACGTCAATGCTTTGCTGAATTTATTTTCCATGTCCCTTTCCTGTGGGATGCTCACCTTCTTGGGCTGGTGGGATGGCACCATTGTTACTCACAGCATTGAGCAATGTCTGTGTGAGTCCACGAGCAGCCTCATGTGCTGGCAGCGGTTCTTCTGAGGAGGACGGTGCTGCTCATCGTAGGGGAGGTAAAACCTGGCCATTTATCGCTCAGGATTTTCCAGCAAATTCATCATCATCATGCATTAGGCTTGCAGTCCACTCCCACCTCCAAATAAAATCCATTTTCTGATCCATGACCTCATTCTGCATATAATATTTCAGCCCAGCTGCATGATTGGGTCCCGCATTTGCAAAACTGTAATTTCCCTGCCAGCTCAGCGCCTTGCTCAATTTTTTTTTTTTTTTTAAATTTTTTTTATTTTTTATTTTTATTCAGGCTCATCACTACTTTGGCTACCTACATGGATACAGTGAGGCATATCACTAAGGCACAGACTTGGAGCCAGGAGAAGCAATCATACAACCTCCACGAGGCCAATTCTCCAAAGCTTCCCAGCGGGGAGCACAGATCACTAATCATTGCAGGTCTATTTATGAGTTTGGAGAGCTTTCCAACTTAGAAAAACTCGTGGAGTTTATTTCAGGTACCTGTATTTCCAGGCCAATAAACATTTAATTTTAACTGTATCAGAGAAGAAAGTGAAAATACTTGTAAACAGAGAGGAGGGCTTGAACCCCCCCATCTCCCCTTTTAAGTGAGAGCACGGGCACATGGAGAGCGAGCAATTCTTAGATATATAGCCCACCTAGGTAAAGCACTTTCAAATGTACTTCATTTATTTATTCTAGGCCCATTTTTGGCTCAAAATCATCAAAAATTGCTGTCTCTAGTTTCATTGTGCCCTTTTGAAATTGTCCAGATTTTGCACTAAGAGTCTAAAGCCACAGCAAAGAAGCAGGCCAAGAGGAAAAGCTTTTGAAGAGTTCCCACAGCTGTGAAAACACGGGCCTCAGGCTGTGTGTAGAGTTACTTCAAACAGCTGCTTCAGGTGACTAAACACCTTGAGTCTCATTCATCAAGTGTTGTTTATACTGGCTGACAGACCAGACTTGGAGAATTAACTCTGAGAAAAAAAGATGTACTACATACCAAGTATGGGAAAGGAACCCAGTTCCCTAAATAAGAAAGGGGGGAGGGGGGAGAAGTGGGGGAGGGAAGAGTCCCTTTAAAATAAAACAGATGAGGGCCAATTTTATTTCATGTTAATAGGCCTTTTGATGCCCTTTGCGTGTTTAAAATCAGAGGTGAAGGCATATCGATGGTTTGCCACTTCATAATCATGCAAATAAAAGCCATTTGAAGGATCCCTGTGCCTTGACAAAAAGCTCAGCTAAACTGGTGCAAAATCTCAGTGGTTAATTAGGAGCCTTGAATAACCTATTAAAATAAGACCCTTTTTCTCAACTATCTTCTACAGAGAATATCAGGAAAAAAATGCCCAGTGCCGCCTCCTCCCTGCTCCCGTTCAGCATCAGATTGTGCAGATTCCACCCGTAGTTTGGGTACAGGACTTATCACTCAGCTTGAGATAATATTCTTTCATCTCATATCCATATGAGAAGGTGACATGATAAGATATTTGCAATCGTGTAACTGCTTTGCATGGATCAAAAGAGGAATGAAAGAAAATGACACGAGTCAGTGTCAAGTGAAGTGCTACTAGTTAAGTAAGCTTTAAATATTGAAGGGGATTTTTAATATTTCCTTTTAATCTCGAAATCTGTCACTTGGTGATTTTTTATAACGTTGGAGTTGTTACTAACAACATTTTCCATGGTTTCATTCAATCCAAATGCGAAAACCCACCCCATCTCAGTCATGGCAAATGTTGTAATTTCTACTGGCAATTTCTCATCCTCAACCCGGGCAGATTTCAAAGAAAAGGAGATGTTTTTCAGGCGCTGGGATACTGTTGAGATCCTGATGTTTGAACACTGGCACCAGAACATAGGCCAACAGTGAGATTTCAGTGTTTTTCTTGTTGTTTTTTTCTTAACAAGCAGTCAGACTGCGAGGGTGAATGTGCTTTGAGAGACAAAAATAGCGTTCAAAGGAAGAATTTAGAATCATAGAATATTATTTTAAAAGAAGATTGTTTCAGAGGCAGTTTCCCTGACAAACTTGGTAAATAGTTTGGCAGATAGTGAAGCTGTTGGATTTGCATATGCATATATAGAGGCTGAAGAAAAATACCAGGTGGTTTACTTCTTAGTGCTTTGGAATAACAGAAAGTTGATGGCAGTAGATTTACATCTTATTCTCTGGGAAAAAAAAAAAAAAAGAAAAATAGTTTTTCTGAAAAGCAGGATTGTGAACAGGAAAATGTAAGAGTAGCACAGTTAAAATTGCATGTGAGGAATACTGATGAGCTAGTTTCTCCCTTTGCTTAGGGTGATCTATGTCCTTCACCGAGAAGGATCTCTCCATTGGATTTTACCTAGGCTGAAAGAGGCAATCCTAATTGGATTAAACTCCCCCTACATAATCCAGTGTATATCCAAAATAAGAAGATCAAATGACTGAAATAATATCTTATTCTTTTTCCCTCCTGAAACAGTGATATCATTGGAAAGGATTAAAAATTAAGTTGTTTATGTCCCCGGCTGACATGATTTGGGACAGTTTCCCGTGTCACTTATAGTGCAGTAATATTGGGCTTGTGGCTGATATCTACAGAAGGCAAAAATCTTAGGGTTGAAAAAATTAATTTGAGTTGAAAAAATACAGAAAAAATGCAAGGTGGTTTCAATGGCAGAGGTTCCATGGTATGCTGAAGTGGTGATTTAGGATGGGCATGGATTGGAAAAAGTGGTCTGTTTAGAAACAAGCAGCTGGAGATGCTCAAGGTTGGTTAGAGACATCTGTAACGAAGGAGTCAAACCCCAGTCCTTTCCAAGCTGTGGAGGGTTCAGTGTCCCCTCACTGTCCCAGCTCTCTGCCAGGGTGGCAACACTGACCACTTTGCCCCTCAAGGGGCTTTGTGCTGGCTTGAGAGCATTTAGGCACAATTGCAACTTAAATCACCCACATTAATGTATAGCTGTGGTCCTACACAAAATATATCAACTGAATATTGGTTCTCTTTGCAAGGCTCAGGGGGGAAATAAAAGAGATTTGCAATGTTTGTTTTCAATAAATTATTTTTTTGGAGTCCAAAAGAAATATTTTTTTTTTATTATTCTGTTTTGCTCATAATTTTGGACTGAGCTGCTACTTTTAACTTGGAATGGGTGAATTTCGGAGAGCCTTGGCAGCTCAGCTCACGTTAAAACACGATGGGCTTACAAGTTTTAATCAGAGCAGGCGCCGGGTCCGTTTGGAGCGCAGGGCTGTGCGCGTGTGGCCTCACTGCGGTGACCTCCTCGCTGCTTCTCCAGTGTGTTAGTGACTCTCTCCTAAAATATTCCTCTGCGCTGGAGAACCCAAGGCTTGGGGAAGAGGGTAGGCAGGCTCTGCATCACCCAGGTGTCACTGTTTTATTAGGTGAGTGCCTCTCTCCCTCCTTCCCATCAACGCCGTGCTCTCTGCCAGCCTTCGAGTGCTGCCGCCCTGTCTCTCCATCCGGACGGGGCTGCCAGGAGCCACTTACATCCCTGTCCCATGCTGGGAATTGAACACTCTCCAGGTCCCTTGATTTCTCCCCCCTCCTCCTACTTCCAGGCTGATGTTGGTTTTTTTTTTTTCCCCCCTTTCTCTGCCAGTTCGATAATGCAAAGTTTGTTTGTTTCCTTAATTAAAACTGAAATTTCCCTGAAAAAGCAAAAGTGCCTTCCAGGCCTGCAAAGATTCTGTTTGCTTCGTTTTACTCTTGCTGCTAATTGCAGTTATGCCTTTTCTATGAATCTGAGCCACGACATTTACCTAAAAAAAAGAACAATCTGCCCACTGGAGTGAAATTAAAAGAATCTGATGATAATAAGAATCACCATTAGTAGCAACCATGTAAATATGGTATTTTATAGAGTGTGGCTCCACATTTTGCAAGGGAGCTGAGAAATAATCAGATATCTCCTCTTTGGACAGCTCAGAGGACAATTAAAATGTAACAATAATCTGAAATATAGTAAATAATCACTCTGGGGGTGTAAATGAGCCCTTCTCATTTATTAACATCACAAGAGTCCTGGTGTTAGTTTATAGAAGCTCAGTTCAACTTCAGTGAGTGCCATGTTTCCTTAGACTGAGCTTGGTCTACTGGTTAAACAAAGAAAACACAGTAATAAATTATCTAGAATATACCTGGGCTCAGGAGGCTGCATTAAGCTTTCACAGCTTGTTATTTTTTTCACGTAATTTCTAATTTATTTTGTACTTTAAAAGTTTGTTTTGGCTGGGATTGAAATTTAATTTGTTCTTCAAAGAAACATAACAATGGGAATACAAAGAGGAAGCTTTTGTTCTCTCCCTAGGAGTTCTGAAAGGTAATAATTATGAAATGATAAGATTCTAAATGAAAATGTCACTTGCAAAGGTTGAGGTTGAAAACAGCACAGGCCTATGTAAAGCGAGAAAAGTCACATTTGATTCATGAACATAAATACAACCAGAATGATTTAATTTTAAATCATCTGATGATTTATTGTATAAATATTTTATAATTTTGAAAGGAAATTCTTCAAAGCACGGATGTCTGCAAGAACGCACTGCAGCTTTGCAAAAACAGCACTCCTGTATTATTAATAATAACAGTAATAGTAGAAAGATTAATAAAATATCATAAACGTAGACTAGAAGAATAGCTATTTGTATAAATTCCAACAACTGCTATTCAACAATACCCTAAATCAGATGTAGGAGTAAAGTTTTCAATTGTCTCTGTGCTCTGTATTGTTACAGTGATCAGCATATCAATGGTGCTGTTTTTTCCCCTACTCAATGAGAGTATGACGCCTAAAGGTTTAAAACAAATATATTCCTTCAAATTTAGCTTCATACACTGCATTTCCTGGTTTGGTAGGAGAAATTTAACCCCTTCGTTTGCTGCTACCTGCCTGTCTTTCCTCCTGAACATGATGTTTCTGTAAAGGGTGATTCATTGATATCTAGGAAATTAGTGTTTGCACACACATTACCTATGTCCTTCTGTACATCTTAATGAGGTAAACTCTCTTTGTCTGCTTGAGCAATATATTTTGATGGAGGTTTCCCATGTTGGGTTTTCCCTCTAATCACAGGAGTACATTTTACAATGAAAATATTGGTTCAGAATTAGAGTTTAGTGCCAGAGAGTTGTGGCTGCCCAAGAGAAGGACCAGATAACGCTCCTGCTGGATTTCTCCTACTGATGTAGTGCTCCCACACAGGTATTAAACATTTTCACATGGCAAAGTTTCAAAAGAGGGGATGTTGGTGGGGGATGTGAAGTCAGATGTCAAGGAGGAAAGGACACGGTGGTCTGCATTTCCTTGCTGACAAAAACCTCTTGGCACTGATTGCTATCTACATCCCATTCCAATTTTCCCTTTGAAAGAGATCAGACAATATTATCAACTCTCGGTTGTTTTACTTCCTCTGAAGTCTGGATGTAACTTATGCCCCAGCTCTCCTCCTGGTGTTACAGTCCTTTGTTTTGTCTGATGCCTTTATTTTGTCACTCGATGTTGTGCTACCTGTGAGGCTGGGGAAACCATCCTTCTTCCAGAGCTCGGGTTATGTGAGATCTGACTTGCATCCAAAGTTACTTTTTTTAGTACCCAAAAGTCAGATGATGATTTTGAGTGGAAAAATACAGTTGTTGTTTCTCTTCCTGGGCTGGTTGGATAAACCTTTGTAAAATAACCTATCCAGACAGAGATAATTAGCTAATTCCAAACCCATTTCTTGTGTATATGGATGCTTTTAAATATTAAGCGTTGGCACAAAAATTGTGAGCAAAACTGTGGAGCAATTAAAGGCAGGAACATCATTTTGTGAGGTTCATAAGCTGTTATTGTCCCAATATTTGTGCAGCTCTATCGTGGCTATGGCCAAGAGACCAAATGGTACCTTCTAACTGGTCATGAGACAGGAGTTGGTAAAATGTCTTTCAGAAGGTTTATGAATATTCACCATTATTCACTTTACAGAAACTCTCATGTCTGGGTACAAGCATGGGAAAGTTTCTTTGCAATCCTTTAATGACATCAGCTTTATTTTTTTATTCTATTTATTTTTTATTCTGTTCTTTTGTCTTGCTTATACTGAAAGAGTTTCACAAAAAACAATGAAATCAATGTTTTATCACTACCTTATTTGGAAAATGGAATTTTATCTAAAGTGTCTGTATCTCCACATTGTGGGATACTGGGTGATGATGAAATTCTATTTTCAACCACAGCATATGGTATAATTCTTACTTTACATGAAGAAAATCACTTACATTTACCTGAACTAGATCTGGCTCAAATATTTTCAGGCAATTTTGCCCAAACTAACAAAAAGGCAGCACAGGTATTCATTTGAATAATCAAATAAAAAGTGTTCTAACAGCATCTGTACTCCTTACATTCACTTTTAAAAGTATTATTAGAAAATAAAGATCATACCATTCTATGCTTATTAGAAATATGAATATGGTTTAAAAAAGGAATTTGCTGGAAGGTGTCCTCAGAAACTATTTTAAGAACATATACTCATTAAATCATAGTTTTGTGGAATTTGTACCAACTTTTTAGGGGTTTTACAATCCTCATTTACAAAATTACAAGCTACTGAAATATTTTATCACTGGGTGATAAAAAATCCAGTGGACTTGCTATGAACTGACTATCAATGACTGTAGGGTGGGTGGAGAAACTGGGGGGGGGGGGGTAGTTAATAGTCACATTTTATTTTACCTTCTCTTTTGACTTTTTAAAATCATTTTTCTCATGGTTATAAGGGGGTCTCTAGCTTTGCAGTCATAGAGCGTGCAATCTTTTGTGGAACACAGGTCAAAATGCAGCCAGTTTTTAAACCTCCTTTTCCTAACATGTCTTTTGTTGATTAAAATGGTGGACTTTATGGATTATTACTCTTATTCCTAGTTTGAATTTAGAAATTCAAAAGAAAAGCTGCATAACTTGTGTAATTATTCTTAGTTGTGCTGCACATGCTTTAAATCATTATTTATCTCGATTAGCAGCAGGTTAATGGTTGTTCAATTCATTAAAGCAAGGTTTTGTGGGACATTTACACATTTTTTTCAGAGTTATTTCTTTCTAAAATAAAGGCTAATAGTAAAGGATTATTGAATATAAATTTCTCTCGCAATTTAAGTGGAACACAAAAAAATCCCAGCAATACTTTTTGATGGGTCATGTTCAGTCTTACAAGAAAATAATTATGATGAGAAAGACCTTAGAGAGAACTAAAATTCTTACCTGAATTTTTAATCTATTTCATAGAAAAGAACAAAAATCTAGAAACCTGGTGTAGGTCAGTAAGAGAATTTCTTATTGACCCCACTGAAGATTATGGAAAGGGAAGTTTTTAAGTGGCTTTAGGAAATACTGGTGTAAGGAAAAGAATGACCTCACATTCAGACATGGGCATGTTAAATCCTAAGTATTTGGCACATTTAAATACTCCAACAGGCCTATTTTTGCATGTGAAGAATAAATAAATATTGGGGAAAAAATAAACTTTCCTTAAAAAAAAGATACTAAAACAAATATATAGGTATTGCATTTTTATGTTGATTTTAAAACAAGCCCAAGGCATTCTCACACACTTTTTTTCTCAACATTATCTCCACCTGTAATAATAAAACATCACTTCTGATTACTGTGCTTTCTATTATCTCATGTCTGTATCTAATTTATTTGCTACCCAGCCTTACTTTTCCTGTGTTAAAGGGTTCTTTCTCTTTTGGTAATGCAATCCCAGGTTGTGATTTAGTAGGTGGATGTGCCCCCAGTCCCCCAAAATTTTTATTTTCTTGTTGAAAAAGGATGTTTAGGTTGTAAAATATTTCAGAACAGGATGTTTGCTGAACTAGAAAATGGGACTACATTGAAAAGATGCTGCTTTAAATTCTTATAAAGAGTAAGAAAAAGTTGTCACTTTAGAAATACGCAATTGGAAAAGCACAGAGAGTACAGTGAGTTTTAATGGCCTTCAAAATGTAATACCCTCACACTGATTTCTAAAATATTAATATATTTAGAATGCAAATTTGGCCACAGTTTTAATACATGTGTTCTCAAAGTTATATGGACTACTTATGCTGCAACAGCTAAACTCAGAGACAGATTAAAATAACTCAGAATATTCAAATGCCCATATAAGACTATTGATTAAATGAGGAGAAGCTTTCCACAACACGTTTGCAAGGTGTGCAAAATGAATAAATCCATTTTTTGTACTTTTAGACTTTCTTGCATGTGTGTATTCATGGTAGAGAGTTAAAAGCACACTTTCGTAACTAGTTTCAGTATGCATTTTGTAGCAAAAATCTCCCTGCAGGTCTTGTGGATGCAATACCCATCCCTTGAAGTCCATGTCAGTGGGAGCCTTTCCATTGTTTTCCATGGATATTAAAACAGGCCCTTATTATTCTCCCAAGGCATGGTCTGCTTTGTTGTGATCCCAAACCCCTGTGATTATCAGGACAGAGGAGATAGTGTGTGAGAGTGAGTGATTTATGCTTTGCTTGTTTCTGTTGCCTCCAGAACACGAGTTTGCTACAAGATGAACTCTGATTTCAGGAAATTACCCACATTGTCAGCAAATTTGCTTGTCCTTCTTTAACATTATGAGCAGCCCATTTTTCATGTTTTAGAAATATTTTAATGCTGGACTTTGATATATTATTACCACATGGTCATATCACAATAAACTTTCCAGGGCACACATACAGACTTGAGGATTCTTAAAAAAATAGTATCAAAGGAGCAATACCCTTGGGTCCCTGCAGAGATCCAAAGGAAAAGCTCTCCCTAGAGCTGGCTCAATTTTACTTTTCCCATAGATAATCAGAGTACACAGGAGTCAGAGGTTCCAGTCTCAAGTTTACCCAGAGAATGAGGAATTTAGGGAAAAGCAACATACAGGACTGGTAGGAAAGATCCAAATGCCAATCTGCATAAAAGTGTTTAAAAAAAAAAAAAAGTAATAAAGTTTCAAGAATATCAATGTGCTTTTATCTAAAAGTGACACATATTGATGTCAAGGGGAGTTTTTGGTATGGAAAAGCTGTTTAAGTCCCAAATTTCTGCATGAAAAACACACTCTGCTGTATTTTCTGGGATGTTTTATTACCTGATGGGAAATTATGAAGCTGCCCTTAAGAAGGCAGCAGGGGTTTATAATCTCCTTTGTCATTGGGGGTGGGAATTTACCTTTCCTACAAATCTTGTTTAAGCAGGAAGATGTAGAGGAACAGCTGATTAAGATTCTCCAAGAGTGGAGGAGTTAATCCTGAGCCAAGTCTGACAGCCAGGTGTGTAATTTGGGAAACTGTTTGGTTTTGGACGGGATCTTTTCCTCTCAAATTCCCTGTAAATAAAAGAACAGTGATTCTCTGAGCTCATTTGTTCCTACACTGAGAGCTGGGTTGTGTTAAGAGCTGAGACAGCTGAGAAGAGGGCTTTGTTTTCTGTTATGAGCCACAGGAAAGGCCAGCATGTCCATTTGAACTTTCTTTATCCCATCAAAGTATCAGCCTAAGGATCAGAAAGCAAACAAATAATTAAGAAAAGCCATTCTTTTTTAACAAGCTTGAAATTTCTCTCTTTGAGGCTGGTCAAGTAGTGGAAGAGGGTACCAGTGGGAATCTTAGGAGAGGTTATCCTTGGAGATGTTCCAAACCCAGTTGAAGCCCTGGGCAACATTTTCCAGCTCTAAGGTTGGACCTTTTTTGAGTGGGTATTGGACCAAATGGCTCCAGATGGGTGTTCCAAGCTTGGTTATTCTGTGATTCCATGACAAAATGATCCATGCCAAGCCCAGACATATGTAGCTGAAGTTTATCTTGATCTTCCATAGCATTTCCTGACTTCAAGCTTATATTTGGGAAGGAGTCTACAAATTAGTTTTCCCTCAAAACTTGATCTTTTCTATCTATGAAACACAAATATTACTCACACCTTTTGGTTTTGATATGTGACAATAAGAGGCATGTTTAACAACTTTGAATTGATTTGACAAAAGCATTTCAGTATTAATGTAGTAAAATATTAAAGTATTAAACCACTTTGCTTTTGCTCTGGCTCTTTAGAAACACTCTGAAATAACGGGACCTTTTTTTTTATATTCCTGTAATTCTCCTGAAAGAATGAGCTTTGACTTCCACATCTAAGATTGCTCCTGGAAACTAATCTCAAGGTTTCCACTTGCCTGAAAATCCTGTACCTAGAATCACTTTTACCACTTTCTTTCCATGTAACTTCCCATGTCTTGTTTTTCCATCCAGGAGAAACTGAGGGATCATTTTGGCAATTTTTATTTCCTCATAATGATAAAGCCTCATCCACCACATCTTACAGTATCATATGTAACAGGGATAAGCTCAAATGAGCTCATTGAATTAATAATTTTAATCTTGAATTCTATATTTTCCTGCTTTTTTTGGTGATAACTTTATAATGATCAAATAGTCTCACCTTTCCCTGTGTACCTTCATGACACGACAGAATATTTGTTTGGAAACATGACAGATACAGCTGTGTGTGGATTTCCAGGGCAAATGGCATCTCTGCAACCTGGCTTAAGGTTGCAATATAATAAGTGAGCAGAAAACCAGATGTTTTTTATAGTCACCCAACCAGAACTGATGTGTTCTTCTAACTTACTGGTGTCATTTACATTTGCAAAGGGGAAGTTCATCAAAGTGATGTTTTATATAATAATAGAACTGTAGAATGGTGTGGGTTGGAAGGAACCTTAAAGATCTTGTTCCATTCCCTGCCATGGGCAGGGACACCTCCCACCAGCCCAGGTTGCTCCAAGCCCTGTCCAACCTGGCCTTGGACACTTTCAAGGATGGGGCAGCCACAGCTTCTCTGGGGATCCTGTGCCAGGGCCTGCCCATCCTCACAACTGAGAATTTCTCCCTAATATTCCCATCTAACCCTCCTCTCTGTCAGTCTGAAGCCATTCCCCCTTGTCTTGTCACTCCATGCCCTTGTCTAAAGTCCCTCTACAACTCTTTTGAAGCCCCTTTTGGTACTATATCATGTGATGTTCTGGATATCTTTTCTCCAGCTTGTAAATGGAATTTCTTTTGATTTCTTTCCTCCTCTGGTTCTGTTTCTTGTTAGCCAAACCGATTTAAAATAAGTCTCTAGATGTTCCTGTGCAGCTGGAAAAAAACTGTGTCAATTTTGGTTGTGAAACAGGGGAAAGTTTGAGAGATTAGAGCCTGTTGTTTTATTTGAATCAATCAAATTCCAACAGGTATAATTTGTACCTGGCATAAATGGGATTGCTGTTGTCCTGTCTTCTCCCTGAGAGACAGACTGCTGCTTTCTGCAATCAGGGGTGACTTAGGCAGGGGTTTTAGACTCCCTTCTTAATAATTCCCACCTTTGACTCTTTCTTCCTGGCTTGGTAGTCTACCTTCATTTGCATTTAGCTGCATTTGCCTTTTATTTACTACTTAAAAGATCCAAACCTGCCTGTCCCATGCCAGAGTTCTTGATCCTGCTGGACGGATTAGCCATCTAAAAGTGTAAGTATGGCTGTGCAGGTCGCTGTGTCGTATCCATTTCTCCGACGTCAGGAACACCACCCATTGACAGCAGGGCCCATCAACAAGTACAACAAGAAACCAGGCAGGAATGTCAAATATTTATCCCTTTTAAAAAATTTAATATGTTCTCCTGGGGCATGATTACAGAATTTTTTAATGCTTACAAATTTCTTCAGTGCAACAGTACTAGTTTGTTTCCAAGGAAACAAATGTACTTATACTGCACTGCACACATTCTTAATCATTACATTCTATAATCTCCCTGTCTCGGTCTTTCTTTTCCTCTCTCTCTCCCCTTCTCTCTTTGAATGGGTAACTTCTAAAAATTGTTTGGTTTTTTTCTCATTGGAGTCCCCAGATACTCTTTAACTGCAGGTAAATTTTCAAATATGTTCTCAACAAAGGATTGCTTCAAATTGCTGGAAAAAAAGCCCCCAAACCTTAATTGTCAAGAGCTTTTATGAAATCATCTTAATCAAGATAAATATGTATTCTTTATTCTTCTGCTATTTAATGTGCAAATTATTTTTTCTGAAGCAGATATTTAGCATGGTTTGATGTGAAATGTCTGGGTAGGAGTGATATTTAAAAATCGATCTTAAATGTATATTTTTTTTAAATTCAGGCTCTACAGGCTATGTATATTTATGCAACACTGTTCCTGTACAGGAAAAGGTATGTGAGCCTATATGGAACATTACAGATATACATATTTACATACAATATCCAGGCTTTGAATTTTTCATTCAAAATATACTAAATATTAACTGAGGACTAATAGGAGCTCACTGGAGGGACAACACATTTTTAAAGTGACATCTTAGCATTCAGACCATTCATATTCTTCAGTGTGAATGTAATTTTTATCTAAATGATTTCAGAGGAAAATTGATTCATTTGACTATAGTGCTCCTAAGACCAGTGGGAAGCTCATCATCTTAATATTGAATCTGTAAATCCTTTCCACTAGGGATGATTAACAGCTTTGTCAAGTGTTTATTTTACTTTAAGAAGAATATGTAATTTCCTGGCATAACTCAGACAGATTTCACTCTATTTCTTCTTTTGCATGTCACATTCATGCTGTAGGTTAGCATGATCGAGCTTACCTCTATTGGGCTTCTATTTTGAGCAGCAAAAGGATAGCCTAATAAGTTTTCATAGTTTAATGAGCACACATCAGTTTGCCCTATGATTCATTTATACTTGATAAATAAAAACCCCTCAGCAGTCCTGATAAGGAGTAATAACGGGGAATTACTTCCAGATGGCACTTTTGCTTTACCACACGTGTGGTCTGAGCTGCCCATGGGATATAAACCCGGTATTAGCGCAGCAATGGGCTGCTCCTGGGACTGGGAGGTGCTGGCAGACCCTTCCTGGTGGCAGGACAAGGACAGGCATTGGGGTTATGTGGAAGTCTTTGCCTGTGCAGTGACATTTACAAGCTCAGCTTTGCACACAAAGTCCAGGGGCGGGTGGAAACAACAAGGAGTGGGAAAGACTGTCCTCAGTGCAGCTGTGCTGGTGTGGCTTAATTAAGACACCTTAGTTGGACTGAAAATAAACCCCATTAACAGTAAGAATTAAATGAGTGAAACAGAAGGCAGATTTTATTGCTACAAACAGCTTCAATGAACAACAGATCAGTCTCTTAACTATTCATTTGGATTCTTTTCCCATGGCTTTGACCATGGCCTGGAGTTGTGTCAGGGGAAGGTTAGGTTGGATCTCAGGAAAAGGTTCTTCCCCCAGAGGGTTGTCAGGCACTGAACAGGCTCCCCAGGGCAGTGGTCACAACACCAAACCTGACAGTGCCGAAGAAGCATTTGGATGATCCTCTCAGACACAGGGTGTGACTTTTGGGAATTGTCCTCTGCAGGGCCAGGAGCTGGACTTGATGATCCTTGTTGGTCCCTTCCAACTCGGCATATTCTGTGGTTCTGTGATTCTGTGACTATGTGACCATCTACAGGTTCATCATCTACTGTGTCAGGCAATAAAAGGTTATTGAAACATGCACATCTCTGCCAAAAAGCCAAAATACACACACATATACATATGTATATATACATGCTCATGTAATTTCCCATGTATAATGATTTATAGTCACCAAAACTCAACATCTTCACCACACCTGTCAGAGTTCAAGAGGCATTTGGACAATGCTGTCAGGCACATGGTGGGACTTTTGAGGTGTCCTGCACAGAGTCAGGAGTTGGACTCGATGGTCCTTGTGGGTCCCTGAAAGATCAGGATATTCTGTGATCTTTCTGGAAGGATTTCATTGGGACCTTTTCCTTCTTTAGCTGCTCATATGAAATATGAGTGTTTTTTGGCCACAACGCTGAGGAAGGTACTCTATAAATAAAGGGAATGAGGGAAATGTATATCAAGAGATTCCTATAAAGGTTTACCAATCTGAATTATTCTCACTTGTAGGAGAGAGGGGGCAATTCTGTCCTTGTGCTGCTGATTGCCCAGCTAAATCTCAGCTTTTTGGGGAGTTGAGGTGGGAAGTGTGCATGAAAAGTTTAGCCGGTAATGAGCTGTGTATGGCTTGAGAACCTTCTCGTGCAGATTGGCAAAGTAACAGTTTTCAGGGGGCGGGGGGGGAGGGAAAAAAAATGAAAGTTTGCTGGAATCTATAGTTTCTCTTCCAAGATGAGATTAATTACAGCCAAAACGATCAGTGAATGCTCCTGCTTTAAGAATAAACGCTGAGAGCGTGATTGCCTTCAAAACAGGAGTGACACAAATCTATTCTGCTTCTGAAACGGTATCATCAAGTATTGTTTGGTTTGGGTGTTTCTGCAGAAAGTGCTCCGTGCTCTTTTCTCTCCAATTTCCTGCTCAAAGTCTAAAATAGAAATTGCAGATTAGAAAATCCTTTGAGAATGGGGTTCAGCAAGTGAAACTGCTTGAAGGTAAGTTTCATACTAGTTTGACTGAATTTAATGAGCCATTGTTAGGAAGCAAGCAAGCAAGCATTCTAGTGAGGCAGGAGGTATACACAAGCTGTCTTTTTAAGAAACCATTGTAAATCTGGTAACAAAGAGAGCCTGACTTTCTCCTTGAATTACCATGTTGACAAAAAAGTCTACTGCATGCACTGATAGCAAATGAGATACATTCTGCTAGTAAAGAAAATCAGACCTTAAATTTAACTCTCTAAAGCCTAACGTGGAGGGCAAGGGAAAAGCCAGAGTCATGCTGAAAACCAAGCTGTTGCTTCAGCGTAGAGCAAAGCACAGGCTGTGTATAACTCCTTGTTCTGATACAGAACATTATGTGCAACTTTTCTGTATGATTAACAAATGGATTTTAACAGAAACTAAAAAGCATGGGGAGAGAGAAGGGGGAAAAACAAACCAGCGTAGCAAGCTGTGTCTTTAAGCAGTAGGGATTAAACAATTCACTTTGTTACCTGGGAGGCATCAAGGTGAAGGTCTCTGGTTCTGAGGGGCTGTGCTCACTCAGTGCTTGCTAACCTTGGGCTGGCTGCTTACAACCTGTATCTTTGCTGTAGCCTGAAAAGGGTTTTTTAATATTTAAAATTATTAGTTTATAGTATCCATGTAATTTCTTCAGCCATAGGGCTTTAATTTCTTTGATGTGCATCTCGGTTCCAGCTGGTACTCCTACCACTCCTGCTGTCTCTTAGCCCTAAGTAAGGTTTCTCTCTTTGTTAAAGCTGGTGCCACTGATTTATCTTCAGCTCTGAGAAGGGCTTTTATCCATTTTAAAAGTGATGCTGCTGAGACAGCTTTCCCTTGCCCTGAGAAGAACACTTTTTTTATTCATATTTGGTGGTTGGTAGGGCTTTTTTTCTTTTTTATTTCCTTTCTTTTAAAAAGTATATTTTACGTAGAGGTGTATTTCTCTCAGGTTGTCTATGGGGTGCCTTTATGCTGCGTTTTTTTCCCAGAAGAAACTTTTTTGGGAAAACAGAAAATCGTCCCTCTTTAAGCATGACTCTCCCAGTCCCAACCGGATTGCCCTGAAATATTGCCCTGAAAAGGATCCTGGTTGCACCATGGAAGATAAGAAGTGAGATTTTCCTCACTCAACATCTAATCAGTGAAAATTAGCCTGGATCATTCCCCTTAAACTATCCAAACTCTGTCTCTTCCCTGCATATACTGGAGTCAATAATTTCCTCATGCATCAGGCTCATAATTTGTTATTTAAAGCAAATATGTTGAGTTTACGCACTTGTGGCTTGCTGGACTCGTCTTCCTAGATTGTTTTCCCTTTTTAATGATTATCATCTATTCTGTACTTGGTAGTTTCGCTTTTTTTTTTTTTAATATATTTAGGATGAAAATGGTTTGAATTATCTTTATAGAGATAGCTAAAGGCAGCTTTTGAAGTCACCTGGCCTTCCTTGGTGCCGGGTTGTGGGAGCACACCAAAACCATTTTTTTTTTGTAGTACCTTTAATGTAGACAAATCCTAAAATGTTTTATATTCATCCTAATAAAAAAGAACAACTATAAAATACCTGAAAACTAATAAAATACAATAGATATAGCTTGAAAAGATCTTATAAAAAGTCTGCAGACCACTCTTAAAACCAGAAGCAGACTTTGAAGGTGGAAGTGCTGCCCAGGAGACTGGACACTAAAGACAAGACTATTTCTTTCACAGGATCCTGAAATACCTGTAGCAATTCACAATCTATTGTGGAAAAATTAAAATAAAAAAGTTTATTTACTGTTAAAAGTAGCAATTCATTCCATGAAAGCCAAAATTAACTTGTAACTTGGTGTAACTGAAGGCCCTGCTGCCATCTACATGCTGAGAAAGGGTTTCAGCCTTTTAACAGTTTTCCTTTTTGGAGTCAGTCAGAATTACGAACGATCTGGGATATCTTACATTGCCTGCAGACTAGACAAAATGCTGCTATGCAGGCCAGCAAATAAAGCTTTACACTAATCAAATGCTCTGCTGAATAAAATATGAGCGTGTTATTTTGCATAATAAATAGCAAGCCAAAATATAAATTGAACAGTAGTACTAATAAATAAATAAGATCATCTAAAGCTGGTTTGCAGGAACAAAAACTTCCGACTTCATCAATTATGGATGTTTGTGTGTGTGTGTGTGTGTGTGTGCGTGTGTGTGCATTAGTGTGTGTACGAGCAGAGGGGAAATGGTGGCATATATGATAGTTTTTCTACCTTTTTGGTCTCACTCTCTCTTTGGATCATTAGTCCAGAAAGAGCAAGTGAAGAAACCCTTCTTCCCATATCAAGGAGTTGGAATAGATGATCTTTACGTTCCCTTCCAACTCAAACTATTCTGTGATCTGTGTTTCTTTTCTTGCATTGTAAAGCCAAAACCTTGGAGCCAGTTTCTACTTCCCCAAAACAAAACAGATCCTCTTTGAACTGATATAAAAGCAGCTAAAATATTTCATTTTTGGTGGCTGAGAGACTCTGTCTGCATGTAGGTGAATGAAAGGAGCCCACAGGAGGCTGGGTGGCTGCCTGTGCCCCTCTACATGTCTCTGCCCCTTGGGGAAGGCTTTTCCCCTATCAGGGAAGACAAGAAAAGGGAAAATATTTTATTTTTCAGTGAAATAAGAGGGAACAAGCCTATTGCCATAGTCAAGACCTGGTGTGTATAATAACAAAAAAACCCAGCTGGGACAAGGCATTTGTAACCAGTTAGGCCATAGTTTTTAAGTCTACATCTTCTTTATTTCCTTCCTGAACACAGGTTATATGAAGATATTTATGCAGCCCAGAGTCAAACTGGACTTTAAAGTTAGGCTAAAAGTCTGTGGGATGGGGGGGAATTGTGGTACCCCTGCCATAAATCATGACAACAATTGAAACAAACACAAACAGGACTCTTTTTCCTTTTTTTGGGGGAAGCCATGTGTCACCTGTCACCACTGGCTGCCACCAAATTAGTAACAAAAATCTGGAGGTGTCAGCAAATGTTCAGTTACCTCATTTCCTCTTCTCTTTTTTTGCTTGGTCTCCAATCACGAGTGAGCATCTGCCTATTTTTGGAACAAATATCAGGAAACTGCTTTGCCTTTGCTCTTTGCCTCCAGTTTCTCCTCTGAGGCTACAATGAAATAGCACGACTGGAGCCAGGCAGGGATCTTTCCAGTGGGATGCAAGGGTTTGTAGGGTCCTCGTGCCAGCCTGGAGCTCTCAATGGGGGAGCGTCTGAATCTCCAGGGAGAAAGGGAGCAGAGCAAGCAAGAAGTGATCTTGTCTCAGGAATGCATTACACTCAACCCACTCCCAAATTTCTTCTCGAGAATTACACCTACTGAGACCCACAAGACAAGTAAATCCATAATGGGAGGATTCTCTTTTATGCCTTTCTTTATTCTTTCTTTTATTCCCAAGAGCATTTACTGTTATTTCTCATTTATCTCAGGTTGGCACAATTTTTTCCTAAACCTACAGCTGGCGCTTTCAATTACAGCGTTAAGTTTTCCCCTTTGATGACCACAACCTTCATCTTCCCCTCTTCTTCAGGTTAATCATTCCTTCCACATCTACTTTTAGGGAGGAAAAAAAGAAACTGAAACTCAGATCTCTCACTTTTTTCCCCCCATTACCTCCTAATGCCACAAGTTCAATCTTCAGACTGCTCTCCCAGTTTATCTCAGCCAATGCCCATCTGCTGTTGAGGGGAACACCCTTGCCCATCCTGCTGTCAGAGGCTTGGATATCTACAGGTAATTTCACATCCCAATCCCCCAAGTGTGTGACTGTAACTTGCTGTTTAGAATCCATAATGAACTAAGCATCTCATTTTCCATATATCTATATTTTCAATTAAGCCACACTGGATACAGAGCAGCCCAGTGACTATTTTGCTGTTTAATTTTTTTTTTTTTTTTTTGAAAAGTCAGTTTGAGAACCCAAACTTCAGGCTTATACACCTCAAGTGATACTTCTGTGCTTAAAGCTTCTCTGAACATCTTCCTGAATCTGTTCCTTTATCTGTAATTAAAGTGAACCTTCCCCATAGTGGCAAAAACTAAGGAAAATGAATAAACCATTCTCATAACAACCTTTTTCTGAAGCTGAGGTTCCTTTTTGCAAAAATTCTTAATCCTAAATTGTTACAGTTACAAAAAAGTATTAATTTGTTAAACAAGGTCCTTATTTATCATTAATTTATTCTCAATAAAACAAGTGTGTCTTTTTGTCTCTTTGACCTCTAGATATGCTAAAAAAGAATAGCAAATAAATCCTGTTAAATGAAAGGACTTGTGTTCACATTCCTGCTCTCTCCTGAATACATTTTCCCTGGAAACTTCTTGGCTTGCCTATTGGTGTTGGATAACACCACATTTTATTAAAGATCTGTGAAGTGTTTCCTAAGATGTTACATAGCGTATTTTTTTCCCAGACATTTAAGTTTTACAAAATCTTCTTGGCTTTGTATAGGTGATAACACGAAAGAAGAATAATGAGATAAAACCTCTTCTCTGAGTTTTTTAATTGAGAAACAAATTATTTCATAGTCTCTCATTAGTTATTCCCATGGACTCTAATGACAAGGTGCCAACTTTCACACCTTAAACAGGTTAATTAAGCAGGTAGTAATGAAATTGGGTGATACCTGTGCCACAGCTTCTGATAATGTGCTTAAATGTCTATAAACCTGAAAGGATGTTTTCAGCTCCAGCTCTTCTCAGCACTGCATAAATAAATGTTTTCTAGATAACATGCAAACTAACTTTAAAGTTCCACTTTGGGCACAGTTATTATGTTTCATGAAGTAGATGTTGATATTTCTTCTCTTTTTAAGACTATAAAGGGGCACCAAGAAAGCTGGAAGACCTCAACTGAAGTGTTTATTTTCCTTCTATCCACTGGCTGTATGTGTTAAATATTTTAAGGATACTTTTTTCCCCCTAAAAATAATAAAATTAAATTTAAAAATTGCTCTTTTGAGATCATCTGGGATAAAATTGAAGCAGGTGGCAGGAACTGAGGTTAATAGAGTGGCACACATGCACAAGGAAGGAGTCACTTCTTGGAAAAAAAAATAGAAAAAAAAAAAACAAAAATTGAATTTCAGGCTTCCCAAGAGCAAGTATAAATAGCTATACGATTTATCTAATTCAAGAAACACCCCTAAAGAATCCCACAGAAGTATCCTTAGCTAGAAGAGTTGCTAATAACCAGTTGTGTTGGAGGGGATATAAAGAAATGCTTAATTTTTCTGCTTGTAGTTTTCAGGCACAATTGGTTCAATTAGTTAAGACAAGCAAACTATTACCCAAGTTTTGTGTTCCTTCTTGCTCCTGATTTGCTCACACAGCTATTTTGATTTCTAGGAAAGTATTTGTTATTTCTAAATATTTACTGGATAGTTTATGCAAACAAGTGTTTGACTTACTTGTGCCCTGCTCGTTCCTACCAGTTATTGTTTATAACACACAATTTGTCATCACAATCATGTGGGTGTTGTATCCATTCTCTTACTGGATATTTGATGGCTTCAAAAATGAGGAATAACAAGGCTGGCAAGTGAATGAAGAATAACAAAGCCCTTCCTCATATGAATTTTTGAACAAATAAACATTTAGGCCAAACTTAAAAGGTCTTGCAAATATTTGAGTGAATAAACCAGAGAGCAAATAATGTGACCCCACAGAAAATAGCCAAGCAAATTTCCGAGGCATGTTTGGAGAAGTGATCTTCTTTGAGTATCCTAGATTGTTTGGCCACTTCTGTCCCAGTGTTTACTCACAGTGAGCAGGCTACTGAGCTTGAAGGCATCTTCCCTGCAAATGAATGTGAACATGAGCTAAATTCATGGCATCTTTTTGATACAGCTTAAAAAAGAAAAGAACCACAAGATTTTTTTTAATATTAATTTCTGAGGTTTGTTTTTTTTTTTTTTTTTTTTGTTTTGTTTTTTTTTGGTAAAAATAATAGAAAGTTTCAGCAAAATTCTGTTGAATGATGAGAAACTGTGCTATGGAAATGCCAGTTACTTTCTTTTCTTGCTTAAGTAAACTCTTTTAATAACTTTTTACTCCACATTTTATTTGTTTGTTTGGGTGAGGATTGCTCGTTTTCTTGCTTTTAACCGGTGGGATCATCATTTGGGATCAATTTTATTCCCTGGGATAGAGCTTAATACAGCTGGAAGTACTGGGAAGTCAGCAAGTAATTGATAAATGCAGTGAGTAAATGGTGGCTTATCCAACAAAAACGAAATGTAAGTTCTCAGGACTAGGTGGTCTAAAAAGATTAAACTCCACTCTGCTGGGGTATGTTGAATAATGATTGAACACCAAGAGCATCTCAGCCCTGCATCTCTCACTCTTTTTATTTTGCACATTACAATTACCATCCATGATCTTCATTCATGACTTATTGTGGGCGACAGGCCATAATCCTCATTCATGACCAGCTATAACAAAAAACAAACAAAAAAACCCCAACAAAACCAACAAAAACCCAACCCACCACACAAAACAAAAGCCCTTCATGCTACTTAGAGAGAACATGACATTATGCAGAGTTTCCCTCATTCTAAGAGCAGTACAGAGATATAACAAATGCTACAACAGAGATGCTTTTAAAGCATTTGTGTTTTGTTTTGTTTTGTTTTGTTTTGTTTTGTTTTGTTTTTTAAAAAAAAAAAAAGGATGCAGCTTCCGTAAGTTGTTGTGGGGAAGAGAAAAACCAGGGTGGAATTGCAAACATGTATATCATTACTGCAACTGCATTCCATTTATTTCCCTTTGCAAAATAAATTACATAAATGGGGTTTGTATTGTTAGCTATTCTTCATCCAGAGATTGGGATAATTAGGTTTCAAATACGGTGATGTTTTAAAACACATTTAATTTAGTAAAATTGGTAAGGAAGCTGCAGCAATTAAAAATAAAGGACAAAAGTTTCTTTTGCCTTCCTGGGTAATTTGGGGTGAATTTAGACTATGGCATTAGAAGTACAAAAGGTAACTAAAAATGCCATTAAATGAAATGTTCCCAGTCCAAGCAATTTCCTTCTTAACAGAAAGTAAAATGCAAACAGAGATTACTAAAACCCTGCTGTGTTTAATTTATGTGTATGTAAGCCTTTTACTCACAGTTATTTTGTCTGGAGATAATCATGTAGATCCTCAGTGGTCAGAGCTGTGAAGCGTGTGTTGTCAAAAGTTGCTCACTCTTTGATTCCCCCTCGCTTCTGTCAGCCATGGTTCACATCATGCAAGCTCAGCTCATTCATCTTCTGACAGGGTGGGATTCTCCCATTTCTGTCTCCATCAATTTGTTCCTGTCGCCTCTGGATTGCTTGCAGGAACACCGAAAAAGTGTGTGAGTTGGGTGTAAATGATGATTATTTCTCTGGCTAACAGGAACATACTGGAGGGATGGAGCACATTAGCCCTTCCAGCGTGGCAGCAACAGGCAGGGGTAGGGTTTTAAAAAGAGGGGAAAATTCGGTGTCTATTGTAGGTTCATTATTGTACAGAAATGAAAGAGCTGGAGATGCATTAGACACAGAGCCAAACAGTGACAGGGGCTGTTCTGGAGAGGTTTGTATATCTGAGAAGCAATTACAGGCAGCAAGAAATTAGGGGCCAGCACTTGCAGTACAGTCCTGTCCTGAGCAGGGGACCAATGGGGAGTTTTGCCCACAAAAAAGGTTCTGTGTGGGAAACTTGTTTGATTACACACATTTTTTCTGTTGCAGCTTTATATTGGTACCTTATATCTGCTCTAAAAGTGTTCCAAGAGAAGTGAGGGAGTTGTTTTGCTACCCTGTGCTGGACAGGCCTTGATTCATAACAGTGTTCATGGTGTAGACAGTCACTATTGCTTCTGTAGGGACCAGAAAATACATTTCCCACCGTGCAGTTGAAACAGAGTGGATGTAAAACAGTTTGCATTTGCCAGTCGTAGAGTGTGGAATAATTACAGCAACCACCAGCTGGAGATGAGCCAAAAGCCGGGATGCAGCAAGGGCTGATGTGCTCCTAAACTGGCAAAGGCAGAATTGCAGTATCCCAGGATTTAGACAAGGCAAAATGAAACTGGGAGGATTAAGTGCAGCCTGGCTGCCAGCACATCCCATCCTGTGACCTTGGGTAGCACCTCAGACCCATCAGCTGTGCTGGCTTGCCCTGTCAGGCTTACATCCATTGTCCTTCATTTTCAGCACATGCCACTGCTGTAGATCCATATGGATTTTACGGCCAGGCACAAAATGTAGCATATTTTTAGGAGTTCAGCTTGTGTGAGGCTGGAGTGGAAAGGCCAGGTATGCCTAGAGATGGTCAAGTGAGTTGTTCTCAAAAACAAAAAGTGCATCTCATAGATCATAAGAATGGTTTGGGTTGGAAGGGACCTTGAAGATCATCCAGTTCCACCACCTGCCATGGGCAAGGACACCTTCCACTAGCCCAGGTTGCTCTAAGCCCCATCCAACCTGGCCTTGGACACTTCCAGGGATCCAGGGGCAGCCACAGCTTCTCTGGGCAACCTGTGCCAGGGCCTCAGTAAAGAATTTCTTTCTAAAAGCTAATCTAAATCTCTCCTCTTTTAGTTTAAAACTGGTCTCCCTTTTCCTATCACTATCTGCCTGTGTAAAAAGTCACTCTCCCTTTTCTTTGTAACATTCAAGTCACTCAGGTGTGACATCAGTATTTCTTTCAGTGCCTCTGCCTTAGGTTTTGAACCACACAGAGTTTTAGTCACCAGCCTCTCCTTTCTGAGGCACAGGTCCCAGCTCAGCACATGGAGAAAGTCAACTGGGGGAAAACATCAACTTCCCACTGTCCCAGATGCTTTTCAAAGACAATTCCTTCCACTAAGGGTGGACATCGTTCCTGAGCAAAGTTTCTTTTAAAGAAAATGTTTCTTTCTGTGTGATTTTTGTCTTTTTTTTTTTTTTTCCCACTGGGGAGGTAATGCTTGGGTTTTTTTGTTTGGTTTCTTTTCTGCTGAACACAATGACACTGGTTTCTTTCCTTCTAGGCTGCTTCTGTGAGCTCAAGGTCAATTCACTCCCACAAAAAAAAAAAAAAAAAAAATTATCACATCACCTACCCTGCAGGAAAAAAAAAGGTGTTTCCCTCCATCATCTGGGCAGGGAAACACAAAGATGACCATGATATTAAATAAGGCCTTTATATCGTCTTAGATTTTTCTCTTGTCCTTGGCATAGTGAGTGAAGGAGGTTTGACACATCTATTGCTTTTAATATGAGAGTAAGCAGAGAATGATGGCAATTACCCCTCTGCAGGGAAGAACCTCTGCTGGGAGGCACCAAGAGCCCTGCTCTGACTCTGCTCTTCTTTAATGTGCTCTGGGAAATTGAATATGAATTAGTGAGATGTGCAGTCCGGCTCTTCATTTCACCTGGCCTGACTTTTTGCAGCTCACTGTGATGCTACTACCCCTGGCAGGGAGATATGACTTATATAAATGAAAATATTAAAAAAAAAAATAGTTATACAAATAGAAAATTATAGCAAAATCTGTATGATATTACTTGAATATAAAGCACTATTACATAGAAATTTTAAAACTATATTAAATTATGCTTTTCTCTAAGATTTGAGTGGGGTGTTTTACCTTGTCGGAACAGCTCGGCTGCTCTGGGTCTGCCACAAACTTCTCAGGCAGGAGATTTTTCTCAGTTACAGTCCTCTGTCCTGCAGGAATCCATCTGACAGCAAATCTGAACAGAAACACCCTGTCCCCAACACACCATCACCCTGGCACAGGGAGACACACTGAGCATATGCAATAACTGTTTTGTTAACTAAGGAGGGATCAGAACTCCGTGTGAAATCTGTCGGGGAGCTCTAACGTCTTAATATCAGCCATGGCCTGTAGAAGGATGATTTTATCATTGATAAAAAATCCTGTTCATCCAGCTGACACAAGAAAGTGCTGGTTTGGGGTGGTTTTGTGCAGGGGGAAGGACAGGCAAGTAAAATAATTTCCTTTTTTCAGGGAACATTCTCATTTTGGTTAGGAGCAGGAAGGGTTTCTGTGCCTGTGCTGGTGTATTGTCATGATAATTTTGCAGGGGAAAGTTATGGTTTGTGTCAATGAAAGGAAAACCATTTCTGGCCAATTAAGATGAAATTATAAATGCTAGAAAAATATGGATTCTAGAAATGCTAAAATATTGTGAGTCCCGTGCCAATCTTTTATTATTAAGTAGTCTACAATTTGGGGAGAAATTATTTTCTGTGGAGCAGCCTCTTTGCTGTTATTATTGTGTGTTCTTGATGCTCACCTTAGTCCGTCTCTAGATTTTCATGATACATTTTATTTTTGTAGAGATCTGACAGAAAACTTGTATCTGAATTCAATTATCTGCTAGAGAATGTGAGCCACTTGTGTGTTTCAGGATGACTTTGGACTGCTACCAAGATATGTTCTAACCATAAACTACTAGGTTACCAAAAAGCTCAAGTTGGGGAACAGTTAAAGCTTAAGGTTAGGGAATGATCACAAGTCCCAGTGACTACCTTTAATCATAGCCTGCTTTGCCAAGATAAATTTCCTTGGTAAAATGTCTTTTCTTCTGTACCGAATTATAGAAGATTATAGGTGATTTTTTTTACTCTAGGAAACTCTTGTTTTTTCCCAGCCTAAATTGTTATTATCTACCTGATAAGTATTGTCTGCAGGAAAATGCAAATGCTATGTTGCAACAATATTGTTTTTCATTAGCTCACGTATCATTAGACACATTAGGCTTAGTTCTGTTAACCTAAAAAAGAAAGAAGCCAAGCCTGTTTATGGTTCTGGAAATGAGGTTTTATGGAATGATATGAATTATGGTTATGTGCAGACACTTGGAATAAAACTGTTTCAGAGCAACTAAAGGAAAAGTTGCAATATTTGAAGTTTATAAAAAGCTTCAGTTAGGAATGAAAACAACCCTCTCCCTGCCTCCCGCCCTCCCCCTTGGTCTCCTCTTGGCACTGGGAAAATCCTTATGATGATGGAAGTCAGAGTGATGAGCTGCTGGTCATGCCAGGGAAATCTAGCAGATGCAGTGTGAAGAACTTGCTCCTCTTTAATTAAAATGGGGATTAGAATCTTCTGGATGACTCAGAAGCCACCTATTTTCTCTATCAGAAGATCTCTCCCCCTCATCTTGTTCTCTGACACCCAGGACTCAGGACAGCTGAACTTTTCTAATATTCTTAAAATTAGATAAGTTTATACTAAATTCTGCTTCTTTCCAGATATTCCTTGTCAAAATAGCCTTTCTCAGTCTTCAAATATCCTTTAGCTCAAATTGCCGTTTTCTGAATCAAAGAATTTTTTGGATCACCGCTGAATGGCTGGTTAAATTGCTCATTACACACAATTTTCTGGTAAACAATTCTTACATTCGGGAACCATTCCTGATTTCTGTGAATGCCCAGTTATTTTTAGACACTTCACAAACAGTAGCTGTAGGTGTTCACTCATTTTTCATTTTGACTATTTCCATTCATTCTTGGTTCTTGGTGTACACTATGGTCTCCTAAGACATATGTTATTTTCCCCCATCTTCTCTTGATTAGGTCATTGAAGCTTTTTTATAGAGGGGAATAATTAATAGTGATTGGTGAATAATCAAATCAAAAGGCAATTAATGAATAATGCACACCCTGCACAAATTTTCAGACATCGATCATCTGTTAATCTGGTGCAATATTTTGAGTTCTGATATTTCTTCATTCATAAACTCATTATGTGTATGCAGGGCTTGAATGATGCTGGGCAGTGAATGACAGCAAAGAAAAATCAGCTTATTTCTTACAGAAAAGAAAAAGAAAAACAATCCCAAATAACACAACTGTTTCATTGTTCCAGCTCTTCTCTCTAGGCTTTGGTGACTCAGTTGTATTCTCATCATCACCTCAAACCAGGGACTAAACCAAGATGTTTTACAACATTTTGTGCAGTCACTTGGTATTTCCATGTGCTGTACCCAAGGTCCAGGGACTTTGTGGTTACTGGGAAATCTGGGAAACAGCACTGGGATGGGAGCTCCCTGGGAGCCTCTGGCTGTGTCTTTAGTTAACAGTCATCTCCTGTGATAGATGACTATTTTTGATCCCTGCTTTAGGACACACTCAGTTTTGGTGGTTGTTTTCTCTTTGCTTTTAATTTCCTCTGATATGCAGCAAGTTGGAGAATTGAAAAGGCTTCAAATCTCTATTTGGCAAATGATGCCACACAAAACTTCTCATAGTCTTTCAAGACTGAAACGGCTTAACTGTGCTTGCTTGGCTCCACCTGGTCTGTCCCACCTCCTCTCCATGGGACTCCTCTTAAACAGTGTGGGGCAACTCTGTAAGTGGGTTGTAATGTGTAATGTGTAAGTGTAATGTAATGTGTTCTCTCATCTGTGTCTGGCAGAACTACCTCTGAAATTAGGGATGTTGCCACCAAGGGGACCATGATCTCTGTCCAGCTCCTGGTACAGTATGTGCACAGAGAGAGTCCCAGTCTCCAGAAGGCTAAAATCATCTCTCTGCTCAGAAATTGTCTGTCTCCAAGTAACTGATGGGAAATACGGAGTGAGGGAGTCCTACCCCACTTCTTCTCATCCTTCAGCCACTTAGAGTGCCCAGCCCTGAACCCTTAAACCAGAGCACTCACAACTTTTCAAAGGTTGGACATACTCCTCCACTTCTGCCTCTTAATTCATAACTTTGTGTTGCTGAAGTCACTTAAGCATCTGAGGACCAAAGTTCAGGCTTAGACGTCTGAGTCCATGTTGATAAGACTCAGATTTTTCTGTGCTGTAATAAACCTGACTCCATGTATCTTATTTGGGATGAAAGAAGCATTAAGGTATAAATTCAATCTGTTCTTGCTGCGTTTAGCTGTTGCAATATTTTTAGGCTTCCTTCCAAAGGGAAAATATTCCATGGATCTTCTGTCTTTTCATAGCCTATGAAACCTTCCAGGCATCAAACAAGAGGGATACCCACAGGGAATTCTATGTAGCACCAACAGATACCCATTTTCCTTTTCTGTTTCATTAAGAGTCCCAAATTTCAGCTATTTTTCTGAAGGCAGTACCAAAAACCATTTTGGTTTTGCTTAGATGGGTTTTAAGACTTTGGAGTAAAGTTGGGTATAACATTCCACTCTTCAATGATTTTATGAAAAATACATTGCAAAACTTTTAAATCCAAGTAAAATATATGTTGGAACTTTATTAGTTGTGACTAATCCACATAGCTTTGATCATAGATTATAGTGAACTATGAACAGGCGGTTTATAGGTTTTTATTTATCAAGCTCATCTAAATGAGCAATATTTTATTAATACAATAAAAATATAATGAACAAGTACATGAAGTTTGTTAATTTAAAAAATGTTGGTCTTGCCAATGTTCTTCAATCATTCACTTTTGTTGGCATGAAGTTGAGTGTGTATTTGTCAGAGTGTATGTACATATATATAAAGTACACACACATAGACACATTTTATTTTTTTTTAGCAATTTTAGTTGTAATTCAGAACTACTGAGCTACAGTTTATTATAAGGTTACTCAAGACAAACTGTTCCATTTCCTCTATTATCCAAACAGAATGGTTTATGGTCAGCCTGGTCAGGATCAAATTCAAATGGCCTCAGAGTTCAAAGGAATGGTGATGACTTGAGCAAACCATTTTTGTAATCTGTAAATTCCATTCCTACAAAAAAAAAAAAAAATAAAACAAAAAAATTGGCTGGAGTTCGTAATGGCTATGGCAAGATTTTGCAAGGTCAAGAGAAAAGAGAGCGCTGTGTGTTTTGACTCTGTCTCAGGACAGACAGTGCATATTTGTGAATGGGTTCGTGTTACTCTGTTTCAAATGTTTTAAATTTGGTGGGTTTTTTCCCTTTTTTATTGATTAATGTGTGTGTGCTTGTAGCTGGGGCACTGTAGGAGGGTTATGAAAGCCCTGATCTCAATCCCAGCAGACACACTGGGATCTTTCCACTGGACGTCTGTAGGGAATATCATACACAGGGAGGAGAAGAGCTCTGTGGAGACTTTTTATGGTTTGTGTTGCATGAACAGGCACATGTTCAAGAGCTGTGCCTGGGAAATTCAGCGATGAACTGCTCCAACACAGGGAACCAGGATGATGGAGCCACTGGACCTCTTGCTGTAGGAGCAACTTACTCTATATTAGTATGTGCATGCAAATATATTAGTAAAAGTGATTGAAAGATGCTTTTAAAGTTACAAACCCTTATTCTCATACCTATCCCACCTGTCTTACACATTGTCTCTTCCCTTCTTCAAGTCCATCCCTCAAAAACCATTTTTTTCTATAGTAGAAAATGTCATGGATATGAGTGACAGGACAAGGGGCAATGGCTTCAAACTGTCAGAGGGCATGGTTGGATGGGATTTTGGGGAGAAATTTCCCTGTTGAACAAAAGCCTTTCTCAGGCCTGTATGACTCTTACAATCCCCATGAACATGGAAGAGAGTTCTCTCTGCATTGCTTTAGACCACAAGAATTCAAAATGCAAATTTTAATATGTCTTTATATCAACATAGAGGATACAATTTTGAGTTGCACAGCAGGACCTGACTCATATAGAGCTGAATTGTTGTGTATAGAACACAGGACTCAAACCGGGGAGAAAGCAGCAAAAAGGTGGAAACTGAGATGGGACTGTACTACTCATTGTGATAAAACTCAAAGATCAAGAGATGCAATTCTTGCGGGGGTTTTTTTCTCATTTCTTTGTGTTTTGTTGGTTTTGTTTTGTTTTGGGTATTTTTTTTTGTTGGTTTGGTTGGTTGGTTGGTTTTGTTTTTGTTGTTGCTGTTGACGTTGTTTAGTTGGTTTGTTGGGGTTTTTTGTTTTGTTTTGTTTTTCCTTAACTAAGCACATTTTTAGGAGAAGTCTTACCTTTTTTGCAGTAATGTTTGGATAAGAATCAGGATGTGGCACCTAGGGACATGTTTTAGTGGCAGACTTGGCAGTGTTAGATTGATAGTTGGACTTGATGACCTCAGAGGTGTTTTCCAACCTAAATGAGTTTATGATTCTGAGATTCAGCGTCAAGGGCTGCAAACCAGATCCCCACTCCCATACCCAACCAGCACATTAATGATCTGTTTTTCCCCTCCACAGGATTTAAATTGTGCTGTCTGAGGGGAAGAGTGAGCTGAGCCCTGCAGCTGTGACAGAGCAAGTCCTGGGGGGACCTGAAGACCTCATCCCTGAAGACCATCTGGCCAGAGAAAGGTTTGACCCCACCAGCACACACATCAAAATGCAGGTTTCCAAGGGATAGTGCTGTCAAAAACTTTGCCATGTACCAATGGCAGGTGTCTGCATGTGAGGTGGTGGTTTAATGTGGAAGGAGGATCAGTATTTTGAACATAGCCTCCAAAAACCAGCTCTTGTCTCACTTGAGGCACCTCTCCTCCTCTGTGTCTAGTTCACACGAGCATCCCTTTGAGCTTGTCATGTTGATTGATGATTGCTGTTGCATCCTCTCAGATTGTACTGGGTATTTTGATATAAAATATTCTTCAGAAAGCAAATTGGATATCTTTTTAAGGTGGTATTTGTTCAGAGGAGTTTTAGAAGTTGCACAATTAAGTCACCTGTGATATTCAATGTTAAACATCTTTAGCAGGCACTGATTTGTCAGTTCAGCACCACAGTTTATAATAATGCTCTACAAACCTGAAAAATTAAAGAAGCCTTGCAGTGCTAACATTGTTAGAAATAATACAAATGGAATTCCATAAACAGTTTATCTGACTAATTTCAGGCTTGCTTAGAAACCAAGTAAATGAAAGAAGAAAAAGACATTAACCTCTTGAAAAACTATCTTTAACTAAGATGTATTAGAATGCAGTTGAAAGATATTTTTGAGATTTCCAGGACTTTACAGAGATCCTACTGTAACTAGTAATTATAAAGCTCTTTAGGTAAATAATTTTTTCCTTTAAATAAAACAGAAAAAAAAAGAACATAAAAATGCCTTCAGCTCATGATATTTTATATTCCACAGGCAATATTTGTCAAACTCAAAATTTCTTGAGGTTGGTCAGATATCACTCAGATTGAGTTCTCATAAGCAAGGTGTCACCATGTATGGCCTGAATTAATGTCTTCTGAATCTAACATGAGTTGAGCTAATGGAAGTTGCCTTATCTCCATTTTTTCCTCCTAACACCTAATGGCTACATTAGGAATCTGCCCAAGATTAAAAAAGTGCGAAATATGCCTCCTAATTTATAATGTAAATTTTTGCATAACAGGATCAAAACTGTTATCCTGTTGTGAATGTAACATCAGAGTAAAATAACAAGCAGTTTACCAGTTAATATGCAGGCTAATCTGACAAAAGCATTTTTACATTCATTTGCAGAGTGACTATCACCCTAAAGAAACTCCTGGGAGATAAATGAAACAAACCAAAACAAAATAAAACTTCAATCATTTCCATAACAAAAATTAAACAACTGTGGCATGCATAGGGAGGTTTATAAAGAAGAAGAAAAGGAGAAGGGATAAAGAAAGAAAGATGGTGAAAAAACCACACTAAAATACAACAAAGGAAGTCGCATCAAGAAAACAATGGTGAAAAATTGCTCATTTCTCAGGAGAACAATTGTAATGAGAATGGGAAACTGGTACTGAACCAATTCTCTTCTCAATCTTCAGATCTTAATCATGTGATCCTCTTAGGATGCCAGAATGTAGTTTTCCTAAAGGCCTGTATAAGCATGTTCAGTGGAAAATCTATCTACCAGCAGGTGTCTTTTAACTTTATTTTGTCGTCAACATGAAATAAAGATTAGAGGAATGGCATGAATTAGTTGATAAGTATTAGGGAAGCAGGTGAAAAGCAGGAGGATTGTGTCACAGTAAGGTTTCCAGCTTATCCACAGGCTGCAGCATTTAATTAGGGAGTTGGCCCAATCCTTCTGTTGGGGAATATAGCTGGTTCAAAGCTCATCTTAATAAAAAATGACCAAAGATTAAATTGTATATATAGAACCTTGAATTTGGGATGCAACATTAAGTCATAATGAGCTTAATTAATTAATTGTATGAAGGTCTGCAATGGGTAAAAATATAACTCAGGAGTTACAAAGCAAATAGTTTTGCTGGGAGCATCAGGTCATTCTGATATTTCAGGAGGAGGATGGATCGGCACAGAAAATTCTAGGGCATATTTTCCTTCATGAGGCAAATAGAGTACAATTTTTTATTTTTCCTTTTTCCGGTAGAATGGAAAAGGAGAACCATATTATTTTCCCCTTTTTTTTTTTTTTTTTTCAGACTTTATGATTATTCCTCTCTATATCTCCACATAACACTGACAAGCTGGGTACAGTCATTGAGAAAGTGACTCAATAAGGTGAATTTAAACACAATATTTGTTTTGGCTAATAACACAAAAAGCAACTATATTCCATGTAAAACTTGTAATGATTGTTATACCAGAAAACAGGCCTTGGAATATAAACAATATATATTAAAAGGAGATGGCAGGACATAAATATATAACTGAAACCATTACTGCCAAGTCTAACAGCAGGATAGAGCAGCTTAGTGTACAAATTGTTTCAAACTGTAGGAATGTAATGGTAAACCTGTTTTATTTTAGGAAGCAGGATATTTTCCTTGGGTCCTGGTTATCTTTGGGTACTTGGATTTGAAAGGACTGAAGAGTCTCAAAACGAGAAAAAAAATCCATATGTTATCATGTCACTATAAAATAAAAGCTATAAATAACCACATTTGAGTAGCTGTAGTGGCAATCCTGTGATTGTGATGGTGCAGTGGAAGTAGGAGAAGGTAAAGGTTTTTCCACCCACCTCACTGGCCCTATCCTAGAAAAAATTGGTTGGCAAACATGGAGTGCTGATTTATTTCCAAGAAAACTTTATCACAATTAACATATGCAAAATAGCTGTAGTGCTTCTAAGAGCAGAATGAAGGTCTCCCTTAAAAACATATGTTTAATAAAGACATTTCTGCTCCAACCACCACTTTGCATAAATATCCCTGATCCTCTGGGGTATTTCCTCTGCTGGAGAGTGGGTGGTGCTGAGGAGCTTCATGAGTGGGGGTGGGTCTGCTCCTGAATGTGATCAATGAACTCAATTACGACCCCATTCCAGAGACTTCCAACCTTAGTTTGCAGTGATACATAGTGCCCGCCATCCCTGCCACTTCTCTCAAAATCTCTTCAATAAATAAGAGGATACCAGAGAACTCCGACTTTGTTTCTTTTTTTTTTTTTCCCTTTTTCTTTTTTTTTTTTTTTTAACAGCTCTTCTGGGTCCCCAGTTGATTTTCTTCGCAAGGTTAGTTGCTAATACATTCCTAGCACCCATGCATTATTAATGCTCACCGCTCTCCAAGGTGGCAGTGACAAATAGGGAGCAAAATTCACTGACTAGTGGGGAATGTACTTTTTAGTCATGCTTGAATTTTTCAATCCATTCTGCTTGTTGAGGATTTTTCAGTGGAGGTACTGTAGCAAAATATGATTTTCTTTTTTTTTTTTTTTATTCAAACCTAAGAAGCACTCTAGTAACCACTGGAAAGCTTATGAGTCAGGGCTTTTCCCAGGAGGTTTTGAGGGGGAGTAGTGCAAAAAGTACCTTTGATGTTTCCAGTAGCATGGAAGTCATTGTTTTTCCTCCCATGTAGTAAGTGGCAGTTTTGACTGCAAATCGACTATGCATGCAGTCAAGTAAATTATAATATTTTAACTAGGCTGTGCATGCCAGCTGTAGCATTCCCAGAAATAATACCAAGTGTGTATCATGAGAAACATTGATTTTTAATGTGCAGATTTGTTTCTTCAGATATAAAACTCTATTAATTTTGCAATATAAAGAAGCAATCTGTGAAATACATTCTTAGACTGTTATTGGTTACTATAAATCCCACTAGTAATACTAGCACACTTGTTTAATTCAGAATTACTTCATTTAACGTATGATTTTGTGCATGTGGTGGAGGTGCTGAAGATTTGGCAAATACCTCTTTAACATAACAAATAGCTGACTGTAAATATTAGGCTAATTCTTCCTAACGTTTAATAGAGGGATAACTCACTGGGCAGAATAATGAATTCTTTCCTAATGGCTCTATGTAGGGGATTAACACCTCCATGCAGCCATCCAGAAATGCACTAAAATTAGGGATGGATCTATTTTGGGGGTTCTTGGTATTGGTCCAGCTCTGAAGAATATGTGTATCAATCAGGCAGCTTTGGGGTGTGATTTGCTTTAGGGCTCTGAGGAACCCTAAATCAAGAAGATGATCCAGGCTAAATCTAAGGAAGGCACAGTGTGTGGCTCCACAGATCAAACTTTCACATAATCATAGAATGAATCACAGAATAGCTTGGATTGAAAGGGACCTGAAGACCATCTCCTTCCAACTCCCTGCCATGGGCAGGGACACTTTAGACTAGCCCAGTTTGCTCCAAGCAAACCCTGTTCAACGTGGCCTTGGACACTTCCAAGGATGGGGCAGCCACAGCTTCTCTGGGCAACTTGTTCCAGTGCCTCACCACCCTCTAAGCCAATACATTTTTCCCAATATCCAATCTAACCCTCCTCTCCGTCATTTTGAAGCCATTCCCCCTTGTGCTGTCACTCCAGGCCCTTGTAAATAGTCTCTCTCCAGCTCCCTTGTAGCCCCTTCAAGCACTGGAAGGTCACAATTAGGTGACCCCAAAGTTTCTCTTCTCTAGGCCGAACAATCCCAATTCTCTCATCCTTCCCTCCCAGCAGAGCTGCTCCATCCCTCTGACCATCCCAGTGCCTCCTCTGGCCTCACTCCAGCAGCTCCATGTCCTTCCTGTGCTGGGACCCAGAGCTGGAGGCAGCTCTGCAGGGTGAGGTCTCACCAGAGTGGGGAAGAGGGACAGAAATCACCTCTTCAGTCCTTCACCAGCCAACTCTGTGGCTTTTTAAGTCAGCAAACTTATAGTTGGACAGGATTGGGATAAACTCGGTAAAACCTGACATTTTCTGCATTACTGATGGTAGATTTTTGGCCATATACACCACCCTTAAAATAGACTTTTTATTTTTTCCCTTTGATAAAGGGAATATTAGAATTATTTTACCAATCCTGCTGGTTCCTCCTCTTTCCTCCTCATCCTCATTTGCAGACTGCATTGCCTAGCTTCTCTTCTAGCCTGAAACTGGTAGTTGATTTATAAGTGAAATTAGAATAAAGAGTAGCGCTTTGGGAATGACAAACGTATCCAGAGCTCTCAGTGATAGCCACCTCGGGTTTGAGTTTGTTATCTGAGCCTCTGCACCTACACCAAGGTCTGCAGCTGTGGGTTTCTGCAAAGGAAAAGCTGTTACTGTGGGAGTGGGAGCTCAAATAATGTCACTTAGGAGGATACATGGGGAACTGGAGACCAGTAATTCTGAAATAAGAGCAGGAAAGGGGTAATAATTTTTAACACTGATTCACGAAGATGAAAATGAGTTTGGGATGTGAAAAAAAATATGTTCTGCAGTTCTTGCACATTAACCTATACACAAACAGATCTTTGTACTTGTTGGAAAGGTTTTTCCAAAGGGGATTTCTTTCCTGGTGCTCAGATTTCCCACATTTCTCAATATGACCTTCACAAAGCTGTGTTCCTCCCGTGTTTCCCCCTCTCCCAGCTTCCACGTTGCCTTTTATCCCCACTTAACCACTCCTTCCATGCAGAGACATCCTGCTAGTACAGCAGAGAAGTTGTGGGGAACCACAGCACGTGGGTGAGACTCTGAGGAGACACCAGGAGATGAAAAGTACAGGGAGGAGAAGAGTAACCACGAAGAAATGACTCAATTTTTACAAGGTCTTTAGAGTTAGGGGAAATTCCTGTGCCTTTTCCTCAGTCTTGTGACTTTTTTCCTTCTGAGTTACTCTCACGTATCCAGTGCAAAGCCACTGGCATATTGAAACCAAACCTGGGGACAGTGACAGTGCATCTTTTCCAGTCATGATCCAGAGGAAACAATTAAAAACTGTCAAAGCAAAATAAGCATCAGTATTTCAGTGAGTTCCGTGTCACAGGAGTTGATAAGGAACACAAGAAATAATAAGGAGGTGGGAGGAAACACACAAAGTAAGAGTGAAAAGTGAAGATGATGGAGAACAAGCATGTGGAAATGTGGGGTGATAGCTCAGGGAACATCATATTAGAAATGGATGGAAGTGTCAGAAAGGAACCAGAGAGCAGCAGATTGGTTTAAAAAAAAAGTGTGTTCAGGAGATGTTGATGGAATCCATCCAACATCTGAACGACTCAATGAATAGCAGACTGTTGAAACTAGATGAGACACTAACTAATTTAGTTCAGGCTGTCAATAATTTAAATCAGATTGTTGCTGTATTCAATGCTAATATGAAGGCTCTGATTTCAGAAGCTTAAGGTTTTAAGAAGCTGGAATGAATCTCTGCCATCATTTTCCAGTTGTTATTGTACAGGAACTGTTGGTTATCAATTCAATGTTATTGTTGTGTATAATTTTTAATATTTAAGATACTTCTTGCATTTTTAAGCCATGATCTATATTATCTACTTTGGAGTTTGCTGTGTATGGTGTGAAAGGGCACAGTTTAATACTGAAATAGTCTGGAATGAGATGTGTAGTTGCTATAACTCCTCAATTCCATAAATTGCTGGTATGAGAAGAAATAAAATTCAAAGTCCTGTCTTTGGCAAAGCCCCCAGCTGCTCCCTTCCAATCTGCAGTGTCAGAAAACTCAAATACTTAACGAATCTTCTCATGTCTCTTGGCTTCATTTACCAAACGTCTGTTCAGTTATCATGGATTAAAGGAAAATATTTATTTAAAAAAAAAAAATCCCATTTTTGAGATATAGCAAATATGAGTTAAAGAGAAATTCAAAGAGGGATTTTTTATTTTTTTTTAAGTTGTATTTTATGTATTAGGGACATGAAGTAATGTAACAGAAACAGAAAACAGTTTATGGATGAGAGATTTTAGGAGGGTAAAAAAATATTTGCTCAAGGATAAATGTCTACCAGTAAAGAATAAAATGCAGACAGAAAACTTATTTAGCCTCTGAGATATATGAATAGTAGGGATAGAAAAATTAGTGTCCAGCAGTGAGCATTACCAGGTCAGTTCAGCACAAATCTGTGATTCTAAGGATTCTGTGATTCTGTGAATCCCAGTGTCATTTAAAGGTATTGCTGTCAGTACCTTCATGATGTAGGAATTTTCTCAATAATTCTTCCCAGGCATGAATTCATTTAATTCCCTTTTCATGTCCATCGAATCTGGATTAAGAAAATGTCATAAGATATCACAGATATATGTGACTTATGCCTTAAAAAAATCAGAAAGCAGAATAATGAAAGTAGAAAGCACTCAGGGAAAGAACAAACCGGGTGCCAAGGCATGGATGCTTTGGAAAAATCTTTATTTTGTGGGTTTGGGGCCATCCCACATGGCTTGACCACCTGTTCTCCAGACCCCCTGGACTATGACAAGAGGGATAGATCCCTGAGCAGCAGGACCATGGTGGGAAATCGTGGCCTGATGAAGTGGGTTTTTCAAAGGGGTTTTACTTACCTTGTTTCACCCTCAGGTTTGCTCCCGCTGGATGGCCTGTTTCCCAGCACAAAGCAAGGATCTTAATGTGCAGCAGGCTTTTCTGGTTTATATCGAGCTGGGTGGATGGGTGGGAAGGTTACTGAAAGCTCTGAAGAGCTGAAACATTTGAACAGGACACAGTGGAAGTTGGAAAACAAGGTTTATTTGGAAGCAAAGCACTGGAAAGCAAGAAAAGAACTTGTTTCTGTTTGTTTCCCTGTTTTCAGGGCTGTGAGCTGCTGCTTTTGTCTTTCCTCTTTCTTTGATGCATTCAATCTCCACTTTCAAAATAATGTTTTATCTCCCCAGCATTTTATTGCATTCAGTGTTTATTTTTCCATATGCTTTCTGCATACCTGTGGGATCTCCCAGTGCCTACATTAAGTGCATGCTGATATTATTCCAAGGTGTGCTGTATGCACGCCGGAGAGGGAAGCAGCCTCCTTGGGATATGCAGCACTGTATAACTCATTCTTCAGGACACAGCATGAGCAGGAAAAAAATATTGCTTGGAAAATGACACAGTAAGTTCAGTACTTCCACTGCTTTGTGGGTCTGCTCTGTGTGCTACTGGGACCTGCTGTTACAATCCATTATGCCAGGACTAAGGACTCTGTCCCTAGTGCCTGATGCCATTGGGGTTCCTCAGGTTTTGTGTCCCTCAGTTAATTTGGAAGATCCAGGGTGCAGGATGGTTCTTATTTTCTCCCAGTGTATAAATAGCCTGATGTGCATTTTCTTGCAGGTAAGTAAATAATTGAAATATAAGTAATATGTTAAAACCATTTACAGACATGTCCACGTTTAGCCCATGAGTCAAATCTCTGACAAAGCCTCACTAAGAAATGTGGGTTACAAAGGCAGGATGAGGAAAACCCCATATCCAAACCATTTATTGGCTGAGTCACAGGCAGGAACACAAGAACTCCTTTCTAGAAGACCTTATTTATACAAGAGGTGAGAGTTTAGAGACACAAAAGTCACGCAGAAGACAAAACAAACCGACAGAGGAGAGGCAAAGTAGCCACAGTCAGCAGTAAATACATCCTCTCTCTTCCCAGATAGTTTGTTTGGTCTCTGTTTTTCCTTCTGTTGCTCTGGCTTAATCTCTTTTACGAAGAGCAATTTATCTTCCTCCCTCTGTCTTCATCACATCAGGGGGACAGGTGAAGGAGCTGAATTTCCAAAGGCAGCAGCGATGCGCACCATGGATCATAGGGCACGACCTATTCCCAGCTTGGAATTTCTCATTTTTACCAGCACATCCAGAGCTGGAGCCTTATTTTTCAAAGGTGCTTTACAGTACACATACAATTATTTAAACAATTTACACTTAATTTGATTTTACACTGACAAATCTCTTGGAATCCTTTGTGTTCACATATCAAAATAGGCTACCAAAGAAAAATCTATAATATCAGCCTAAAATGCTATAGCTTCCAGTAGAAGAGAATGCTTTGTCCTCCAGAATTCCTGCAGTTTAAAAAAAATAAATAAATTAAATGTTATTCTATTTATAGTCAGATTAAAAACTAAACCGGTATGGATTATTAAATCACTTTTTTTGTTTTGTAGGGTTTTTTTGGTGTGTTATTGTTTTGCTTCTTTTAAAGCACTGGTTTTATTATTATATTTTATGTATTTTACTTATTTTATTAAGTATTAGTTTTTCTTACAAAACACTAAACAGATTTATTGAAAATTATTACTTCTTAGACTTATCCATTGAAGGCTGGACTTTAGATCAGTCTGTATTTAGTCATATTTTATTAAGTATTTTTAAGTATTGTTAGTAGTTTAAGCAGGATATAGTCAGACATCCCTTTCAAAGTTCAATTATTTGCATAGCAGGCACCACCAGTTCTCTCCTACCCCATCTTCACATTTTTTACTGAAGGTATGTGGAATAATTTTGAAATAAGTCCTGTTACAAAATTGAAATTACCCAAATTAAACTCTAACATCCTGTTGCTTTTTCTAGAAGGGAACAAATAATTATTGAAGGCTTTTTCAAACTTCAGGTAACAGCAAGTAGTGCGGCTGCATTGAGGGTACGAGCTGAGTTGTCGTGAATCCAAATTAAATTTCCACTTATGTCTCACGAAACTTAGTGAAGACAAAAGCCACGCTAATACAGGCCAGGATTCTGGCATGCCAAGTTCCATTGGGGAGATATTTTTTTCAGATGTGGAATACACTCCTGCAACCCAGGATTTATAGCAGAAATGCTGACAGACAGTATTGGTGATACTGTTCTAATTTATTTGTGTTGAATGGTTTTTTCATCTCTTTCCTTTTTAATGATCTAAGTCTTTTTGCATCTGGCAGTGTGTTTCCTCACTGTTTACCTTGCCTGCCAAAGCAGTATCATCCATCTATGACTATGCTTTTCTTGGTTTCTTGCTCTCTGTCTTTAATATTTGGAGCCAATTTTCCATTTATTCCAGGGCTCCTGTACCTCTGATGTGGCCATTAACTTGTAAAGTGGAACCCTGTCAAAAATGCTCTCAGGATGCAATTTTTTTATTATGAAGTATGTGGTTATGTTCTGGTATATTTTTACCATAAACACTGAAAAATCCTACATCTAATTGGCATTTGCCATAAAACAAAATAACGCTGAGATCCTTGATCCTGAATGAGACAGTTCTGCTTCTCACTGGGTGCTCAGGACCTATTTGTGCTCAATTTACCCACCACAAGAGCACTGGAAAACATAGATAATCCAAAGGAGCATGTTGGGAATTTGAATCTCATATATATATGTATAATAAAGTTAAAGTGATGATTATGCAATTCAGTGACATTTACATTTTTGGAATATAACCTCTGCCATCACACTTTGCAGTAGCAGTAATAACTCAAATCTGTGATCAGATGAATGTGCTCCCATTGCAGTGGGAGAGAGGGTGGATCCGTGGTTGTCTGGATTTTGAAAAGTTGGAGTCAGGGAACAGGTTTTGGCCTCTCTACAAGCCCTGGAGAAGAAGGAGCAGGGTTTTGGGGACATCTCCTGGAAAGGGGTTTGGGGCAATAGGAAACATCATCTGACCAAGGAGGGGACTGAGGCAAGACAAGCGAAGTTGTGGCTGCCTCATGCCTGGAAGTGTCCAAGGCCAGGTTGGACAGGGCTTGGAACAACCTGGGATAGTGGGAGGTGTCCCTGCCCATGGCAGAGGTTTGGACTGGGATGATCCTTCCAACTCAAACTGTTCTGTCATCTCATGACTGTCTTTTGCCTCTCAAAGAGACATCCCCCACCACACACCCCTCCTTGGATGATTTTGCCGCCTCTTTATTAGGATGGATTGAGGAATAAGGAACATGGGCCTCACAGCCCAGATTGGGCACCTGTGACACCACGTACATGCAGCAAGGTCTGGTTTGGTAACTCATTGTCAGGTAACAGGCAGGTCTTCTCCAGTCTTGTCCTTTCTCCAGCAGGGACAACTGGCCATGTCAAACTTCTGGTGCGCTCAGAAATTGCTTATTTTTGTTAAAGTTTAATAAACAGAACTGTCCTGAGAGAAAAGCACTAATTAGAGGTGCTTAAGGAGGTGGGCAACCTGCCTGCACAAGTCAATTTGGTTTTGCGTCTCCAGGACTAAAACTGAGACCAGGCACTTTAAACTGCCCCCCCCCCACCCCCCCCCTTTTTTTTTTTTTTCTTTTCTGTTTTAGTTTGCATGAATCACGGGTTTTTTTCCCTCCTGTTGTTCTCAAGTATTGGCCACTTCTAGTAGGACCACAACTCTCATAGACAAGCCCTTAATTTAACAGCTCATTCTCGCTACTTCATTTAAATAAAGATTCTAAAGGAAACTGTAATCCTACTGATTTGCAAATTGAACTGTTTTGTAGATGTTATTTAAACAGTGCCACTACGACTGTCTTTCATGAGAAACATGGTACAGTGAGAGAGATCAAAGATTCATAAGGAAGCTCTTTTTTTTGAAAGCCGATGCTCCTGGCTTCTTTAACTAATTGAAAAATTTTCTTTACAAGAACAGACCTTCAAGCACTGTGGCTGCTGCCATGAGCCTTATCATTACAGAGTTGTTACTTCCTCCTTTAAGGGACTGAGCTGGAGATTAATGGAAGACTGTGCTGGCACTTTAGGATGAACTTTGTTATTTTGAGTACACTAAACAGATACTAACACACAGGTGATTATCAATGGCTTCAGACTGAAAATAAATGAGTGCCTCCCCTTTTTTTTTTGAGCTCAGAGGCAGTGCTTCATAATTTCATGGGATGTCACAGGATTGAACTGCATTTTCTCCTAACTGAGGATGAATTTAATGATGATAAAAGGGAAGAAGAGTAGCACTGGATTGATTTTTGAGGTGAAAGCTGTGCATGGGGGTTGCTCCTGGGACTGCCTGGTCTGCCAAGGGACCAAGGTAAGAAATATTCTGGTTCTGGCTTTGCCACAATTTTCCCATTAGAATGATGTCCAAAAAAGCTCTAATAAGAGAGCCACAACTGTTGTCCTTGAGTGTTGTGAGTGAAAGGTACTATCCCTCTCACTCTGCCATTGCAGACTTCACTGTAAGACAGTAATAAATTGAATTTCTTTAAGCATGTGGCTTTTTTATCTCTCTGAGTTAGAAGTTGCACTCGAGACTTGATGCTCCATGAGAGATGTGTGTAGCTGAGCCAAGTCTATCAGTCCCCAAACGTGTCTAGTGATTTTCTAAAATGAGAAAAGGGGAGGAAAATGATGCCTTTTTATGAAGCCAGTTTACATGTGGCCTATGTATTTTAAGGGTACATTTATGATGCAATGGTTTGACTTGGGTCATGGAATCCTTTTGGCTTCAGCAGAACGCAGCCCATGAATATTAACATGAATATATGTGAAACTAAAGGAACCCATGGGTATTTATGGATCATATGCTGCCATCTGAAGTCAGAAAGAGTCCACGGCCACCAGTGAGAGCCTGATTTGTCACTCAGTATGAACATGTGGGCTGGATCAGACAATAGCTCTATATCTGAGTGCTGTCACTGCTCTGCAAAGAAGCACCAGCTTAGGTGCTAAAACCTGGCTGTTATGTTTGATAGCCTGTAAATAGCCTAAACCTTTACACTTAGCATAACTCCAGGATTCACCCTCCAAGGTGTGATACTCTCAGAATTTCCTGAGTTAAAAAAAAAAAAAAAAAGAGAGAGAGAGAGAGAGAAAGATTCTGAGGTTAAAATGGAAGCTTGCTATTATTATTAATTTAAACTTAAATTGCCTATATCTGAACTGGAATTTGTGAAGCTGCTTTTGGAAAGAGCTGCACACAGCACAGCTGTCCCAGGCTGCCTTTTTCTGAATTCAGCTTTGCATCACTGATGCACTTCAAACCTTTCAAAGTAGAACAGCACAGGATTGCTCTGTACTGCTGTGAGCAGGTCCCTGACCTCTTTCCCCCTCTTTTAGGGGGGATTTAAGCTAAACTGGCCTCCTTCATTACCATCAGGTGAACGGTTTTTGAACTCCAGGCAACAGTGAGCTCCATCATTAGAAATATTCTAACTCCTGACAGTAAGGAGGCAGGTGTGAGAAAACCCACGTTTAACCCTCCCTGGTTTGCTTAGCTGCACTAGAGAACCTGATTAAGCAAGTGCAGTGTTCACTGGAATTTGTGGGTTGTGCAGTACAAACTTGAGCAGTTTTCTCTGTAGTGGCACTTTTTTTTTTCCCTGGGAACAAAAGTGCGACATTAATAGCTGTGCTCAACAGAAAACTTGTGAGTGGGCCTCTCTGGCAAGAAAGAGCCACAGAGATTGCATTACATTGTGTGCCAGTGAGGAAGGTATATGCAGAAATAAGTTTATATTCCATGAGTGAGGCTTTTATCTATTTATATCACCTCCTACATGAAGCTACCCGGGCCAAACTCCCCTGCAGAGGCAGTCCTGGGCACCTCACTTATGCACATGGAGAGGCAGAGCAGCCAGCAAGGGCAGAACATCTTTTTAATTCAAGATATCCTTATTTTCACCTAGTTAACAAAGTAACTCAGGAGCATGGAGTAGTAAATGAAAACAGACGCTTGAGTCAGGCAGAGTAGCTGGGATTTTTTTTCTCCCCCCTGTGCTGTGACTGTAATTTTCCAACCCAATTAAAGATTGGAAACCTAAGCAAGGAATCATAATTGCACCAAAGGAGGAAAAACATAACAGGCAAATTCCTGTCCTTCCTCCTTTGGGAAGCTCAGGGGCATGGGGATGATAAAGCTGGACCTACCTTTGGCTCCAGCACCTGACCGGGACCAGGACCCTGGGGCTCAGCCTGGCTAGACCCAGCTCAGTGGCTCCTCTGAGCTGTTTAACCTCTTGCTACCCAAAGCTGTCGGGGAGGGGCTAGAGCCAGGCTAAGCTTGCTGTGCTCAGGAAGGGCTTTAAGATGCTCATTAGAAAGGTGTGATCATTCACACAGACAGCGCAGGGCTGGGCTCAGCAGATGTCTTTCCCCAGTTGCCAGAACGCCAATCTGCATGACAAGGAATCCAAACTCACCTTCTTCCTGGATTTATTATGTGAGTAATTAACAATACAGCACACATCCTGACTCAGTTCTTCCTCCCAGGCTTGTTTCCCTCTGCATAACTCTATGTGCCATGCATGGTGCTGATGAGATTGACACATTAAATGAGTAGAAATAAAACTGCTACTGGAAATCCACTGATGACCTGTGATATCAAGGAATATCCTTCCTTGCCCTGGTGATTAATGTTCATCAGTTCCTAAAAGGAAGCCCTGTCTGTCTGGCAGTGTGGGTCACTGAGGGTGGAGGCAGAGTCTGACCATTCTCTGCCTCCCTCCCACCGTTGCATGGCTATTTCCTACAACAGCATCCACAGGCCTGAATTTGCACTCAACACTTATTTTTTCAACAAGAAATAGGGTGAAGGAAATGAGGTGCCTTGGCCTGTGATGTTCCTTCCCCAAAACAATCAGAGAATAGGATCATAGAATCACTAAGGTTGGAAAAGACCTCCAAGATCATCGAGTCCAGCCTTTGACTGATCCCCAGCAAGGTCTTTGTCAGTCAATTAAAACAAATTTGAGTCCAATTCTAATCCCTGTCCCTTCCTTCACCTCTAAGTCCCATTGCTCATGGGACTGTGTAATCACAGCATTCCCTGCTTGTTACCTACATGTGCCAAGACAGAAAACCTTCATGAGATTCTTATTTGCCTCCTAAGTTTTTGCCAGCAGAGGTTTGTTTTGCAGATAAATGGTTGCTATACAGCTCATTCTCACAAATTACAACTCCTGACTTCCTGCTTGGCTGTAAATGGGTGGAGGATCCTAACTAAACTGATAATGAGATGCCAGTGGGTGGATGTGGAGGCAACATCTGTACGTCTGATCTCATGTGCTGATCTCGTGTACTGGCAAGGACGTGCATGACACTTTGTTATTCCAAAAGTATCTCAAGGACATAAAATTCCGACAGCTGGAACCTGGTCTGGAGTGTCTGTGTTGTAAAAGTTCTCACTCCTACAGCTACGTTGGGGCTTTCTGGCATTAACAGGACAGGAAAAAATGCCCTTATTTTTTCTTGAGTTAACTTAGAACATAGCATGGGTGTGTGTCAGGCATTAAAAAGATGTCAGCTCATACATACATACATACATATATATATATATATATATACATACATATATAAAAATATATGCATCTAGGTTCTATATTTTACTTCAGCCAGATGGTTATAGACCATTACCTGAGAGTGAGACAAATAAGAATTTCCTTTATGAGGATGAAAGACTATTCCACCTGGAACAAAAGCACTGCCAAAAAGGAAAGCACACTATTGGCCTCAAGAGTTAGATGGCCACCATCCACGAGTATGGTTCAATTGCTTTGCACTATTCCAGCACCTGGAAAAGCAGCTTGTCAGTCTTCCTCGAGCCTAAAGGGAAGGAAAAAACCCTTGGAGTGCCCAGGCAGTAAACAGCCTGGATTTCTGAAACACAAACCTTTAAAAAAACTCATATTTGTGTAGGGTGCCGAATGAAAATGCAATAGTGTAATGCATTTGTATTTTAGTAATGCTGTTTGTGCCTCGTCGCTCAATATTTACTAAAAAAATCACTTTGGTTGAAAGCTGGGAGAATGAGTGGGCACACAAAAGTAACAGTAGAGGGGGATGTGAACAGGAATGGGAACAGCAAAGTTACACAGGGATCTGAGGTGGGTCTGGTGGCATTCAAGGCTTTAATTATCTAGATGTTGCCGCAGTGGCATTTTCCAAAGAAAAAGCCCCAAATCTGAATACATAAAGGAATTAGTGAAATAGCAAAGATGATCTAGAGAAACATCTTTTGCTTCTGACGTCCTTTAAACCTTCGCTGCCTTCATCTCCTTCTCTTCGGTTTTCCCAACCAGTCTCCTGCACTCTGTAATTTGGAAAACAATGATGTAATTGGAAGCATTAACAGCAATACTCATCGTGCTGCAGTTCAGACAAGCTGTTATGCTTTTTGTACAAGCAGAGGTTTTAACCAGGAATTTCCACCTTTTTTTTTTTTTCCAAATTTTTTTATTATTATTATTTTTCCATATTGTGAAGGGATGGTTTCACAGGAGCTGTCAGAAATGATGCCTCGCCAAAGTTCCCTTGGTCACTGCACCACCTTGGAGATCCAGGATAACAAGTGATGGGTGGGGAGAAGAAGGGAAAAGTGCCTCCAAGGGGAAAAGCTGGGAGTATTGGTACTTCTCACCAAGGAAAGAGGATTTTCCATGCTGAGAGGTGACTGTGCTCAGGACATGAGCATCTGGGAGGGATGTTTCTGGCCTTCCAAGATGAGAATTACAAAGCTGCCTTGACCCAAACCCCCAGTATCTTCCAGCAGGAAAGGGAAGAAGCTATTAATAGGAAAATACTGAACTTTGTGCAAATACTTTACTCCTCTGAGGTGCCAGTGACAGATACTATGTGGGATTTCATGCGTGAGATGGTGGTTTTGTGACGGGAAAAAAGGAAGAGTTATTTAAATATAGGTCATGCTGTGAAAAACTTTTGAGAAGGTTGAATTGCATCAGTTTTCCAAAGTTTTGCTATCCCACTAGCTTGGGTTTTGATGATAAATTCTCCCAGCTCAGGTTGGAAGGGGCACCCAAATGACCAGGAGAGACACAGGACCAGCCAGATGTGAGCTGGGGTCTGCTGGTGCAAGGGTTAAACTGGCAGAGAACTGGACCCCATCATTCCTAAACATGCAATTGTGATTGAAAATGTACTTGTCCTTAATACCCCAAGAGCCCAAAACTCTTTGTTCTTTATTCACCGTGAATTTAACACGAATAAAGAGCCTAATGGTAACACAGAGAGATTTTGGGCTGGGACAAGCCATTTAGGGATTTTTAGCACTCTTAGGTGTTCACATTCTCTCCCCATCAGCTGAATCACGGGTGTTTTTTTCTGCAGTAACCTTGTTTATATCTGTTCCCCGTTCCTCCTTATTTTGTTCAAATATCAACAAAATTATATCCATTATAGTCATAACAAACTGTGATGCTGTGCACCAAATCAAAGAATAAAGTCTGACTCTGTACCCAGAGTAAAGATCTAAGACCACATCGTTTCACAATCTAAGTTCTCAAAAAATGCTTTAATATCCTTTCTATTTTTTTCCTCATGTGGCTTTTTTATTTCTCTTTTACCCTTTTTTTTTTTTTTCCCTTTCACATAATTAACATGGAAGTGACTCTTTTGTTTGAATAGTATTTGGCTTTTAGAACAAAAAAGTGCATACAATACCCTGCTGTGACAGAAAAGAGTCGAATTGGTATTGAAATGAGGACAATTTTTGCAGATCTTTTTTACTATTAGATGAGATGCAGTTTAATTTTCATTGCTCTAAATTAGTCCTGGAGGAGAAGGAGACCATCCTTTAAAGGCAAGGCTGATAATGGAACTCTGAGACTGATTCTGGGCTGGTATTAACATAGACTGATTCTGTCACAAAGAGCTGCCTTGGCTGGGGAGCTGCCCTCTGGTTTGTGAAAGACTCTAGTTTGGTTCTCTAGGCTATAATAGAAAAATCAGAAAGCCTCATAAGCCAGGAGTGAGTCCAAAGAAATTATATAAATCATTAGGAGTGGAATGAATTGTTTCCTGTGATCTGCAGACAGCCAAGAGCACGATGCTGGGGCTTTGCCGTCGCCGTGATGTCCCCACACATGATGGGTACCTGCTGTCCAGGCAGAAGAAGTGTAGGAGAGCTGAGGCAAAGCTGGGAAACACCCAGAAAGGAAAAAAACATGGATATCTGGCATTTATCCTGCTTTGAAGCAAAATTATCCTCTTTGATTAAATTGCGCTGTGAGCTTTTGTTCCGTCTGTCCTCAAACATGAGTGGTCAGTGCTGCTTGTAAGGGACGGTCCCTCCTGTCCCAGGACACCCAAACCTGTTTCTTGGTGACACTACATTTCCTGCAAAGCACCAGGAAGGATTAGGATCTGGAAGTGTCCCACATTTGCAGCTGTACTATTGTGATGTGCATTTATGGGTTCCTGCAGCCTTAAGAATTCGTACATTTTTATCACAGCGAAGCAGCTTTTCCATGCCAGGTAGTAGATAATAAATAACTCCTACATCAAATAGTACAGGGAAAGAGTGAGTCGAAACGGCAAAAGAGTATCAGTTAAATCACAGAATCAAAGTTTTTAGATGTCAACAAACAAGCAGAAAGTCTACATTATGTAGTGGTCAGAAAAAAATTGCTGTAAGGAATGTATCAGTTCCTCTTGAGCTGTCCATCTACATCAGATCAATAGCCCTTCCAAGCATGGGACATTCAGGCTTTCAGCTTGAGAAATTGAAGTTCTCAAAATAAGTCAGGGTTGTAACACAAGTCCATCATTGTGTGTCACAGAAATGAAATGAGTTGTCTCCTGTTCGATTGATGACTGACAGAAAGCTGGAAGGAAGAAAGGGGAAAATAAACGAGACATGGGTTTGGGTTTTTTTGAAAAGTTGTTACAAACACTTCTGTCAAAAAAAGTTTACACTGAGAGATCTGCTTTCTTTTTCATGGACATGCCTAGTTCCCATTACTGATAACAGGAGTTAGATGGTGAGGGGCAGGAGGGGGAATGTGCTGGGCACTGCCGTGCTGCTCCTGTTCAGAGGAAGCTCATGATGTAAGGAAAAATGTAGATCAGGCATTTCTGACAGGCAAAAGTAAAATATGTCCAGGGAATATATGACTAGTAGCTTCTGATACTTTTAATTTAGCACTTGGTAGTGACAAATGAGTAAATAGGCAGATATTTGGCCCACTGAAACACATAAACTTGAGTATAGCAGGAAGAAGCCCACATCTGAATCCAGCTGCATGTTCCAACCATTAGTATGGATCTAAGCAGCAAGTCTGGGAAGTGATTGCACATTTACAGTCCCATTAGGAACCAGGTACAAAATTTGGCTGGAGATATGTAAGTTCAGTCTTCAATCTATCTTAAAACAGCAAGGTTGAATTTGACAGATCCAGGGCTGGTCCTACAGATGTTCCACTGACATTCAAAACAGCCATGGTGAAATTAATACAGCCTCTCCTGTCAGCTCTGCTCTGGGAAATAATGCACATGAAGAATGATCTGCAAATTTTTTAGTTTTATCGGTTAAAAAGGCCCCCACAGTGCTTACAAACAGGCTAACAAAATCAATGCCTGATGCAGTTACTAGCTGAGCAGCTTGTTGATGTTAAAGGAAATAACTTTGTTATCCAAAGTACAAGTGCTCCTCTATTATCCAGGCTTTCAAAGTGATTGAGCCTCAAATGTATTTTACTAGTGGATATAGATACCCCTGCTGCCTTGGAGACCAGGCAGTTTCAATACATTAAATATAGAAACTATGGTTTCCATTGCCTAGAGCGAGAAAAATGGAGACTGAAGTGGTCGTTGTGCTTAGGTACATGCTTGGAAATATTGAAACTGTGGCTCTAAACTTCTCAAATCGTGGTGGGTCCTTGTTTTTGTTGCGTTTTTTATGGAAAGACTGTGTTTGGGTTGTTGTAGGGGGTAGTAAGAACAACCTGCTTGCTACTGAAAAGGAAGGGCTGTGTTGTTGGACTCTGCATTCTGGGGCCTTCAGGGATGTTGTTTGACTTCTTTGAGCCTCCCTTTGTTGGTCTGTAGGGTGGGAATTGGGAGTCACACCTTGAGCTGCAGCAGGACCTGTCTGTGAAGCTCTGATGCAGCTGAGTCCAACCAGGTTTTAAGCAGATGGTATATAAAGTTCCCACCAGTAGATGTGTAGGCAGTACCTGAAATCATTAGGGATGCTAAAAACAGGGTTAGATTTTCTTGCATGGAAAAAGGGCATTTGGAAAATGTGAAGTGCACCTGAAAATCCTAATGTTCAAAACAGATATAAATATGCCCAGATAATATAAAAAAAAATATTAAAAAATAATCTTAAGGTCAATAAAATCAATTTGGGCAGAGGTTTGGCAGATCATATGCACCAAAACATGTCTACATATAAACGAAATAATAACTTTGCACATCTTTTCAAGAATTATTTGTTATATGACACTACTATCAGACAGGGTGAAGCATACATTCATTTAATTAAATAAAATTAAAATAAACTGATTGAAATTAATTCAGTTGAAAAACAGTTCAATTTTTTAGAATTAGAACCAAGCAAATAGAAATTTTTCTGAAAAGAGTTTCGTGAAATAAGCCCTGTTTCACATTGAATAAGTTTTCACCACATATTTCAATCATTAATATTTTTATCATATCATTTTTTTTACAAATGTATTTGAATGACATCTTAGGCTTACAATATTTCAAGTGAAGAATTCAAAAGGGTTGGTGATGGAAGTAGGCATACATTATGCTTTAATTTTTTTCAAATGTTCCTCTTGCACTTCTCCTCTTTCAGAAAAAAAATTATGAACTGTAGGTTGGCAAAGAATTTTACTGATATTAAATCTGAGGGTTTACTGGTGTCATTTGGAGGAGAAGTACTTAAGAGGTGCTAGAGAGACTTCTCAGGAAGAGCAGACAGTCCTTCATCTTGGATAAAATGACTTTTCTAGATATTTTGGATTTACTTTGGGGTTTTTGGATTTTCGGTCCATTTTGTTTGTGATTCCACTTCAACTTTCTAAACACATCTCATATCCCTGCAGAGCTATTTTATCAGATTCATGTAGTTTTATAATCTATATTTAAAAAAGGAGTTTTAGCTGAGCAAAAACACATTGCAAGTATATCGTCAGCTGTCATTGAAAAGAGGTTTTTTTCCTCCTTTGCTCTGTTTTTCCCCATGTGAAGCCATACAAGAAATAATGCCTTCTGGGGCATTACACAGAAAAAAGATAAACAATTGGAAGGGCCTTCAATCTTGTCATTCCCTTGTGTAACAGAGTGATAGTCGACCATTGTCAGGGACAGCTCGATGCTCCCAGGACAATTAACTCCTTCTACCAAGGTCCAGCCTAAATTATACCTGGGGGAGTTTCATGGCTTTGCACGTTGATATAGCTAACAATAAAATAAAAGAAGTTTCGTGCACTTTTTGCAGTTCCTACACCAGCCCTGAAATGGGATTCTCAGGGTCTTATTATCCCCTAACTGGTACCTTGCAGGGTGATTTCTGTCTGTGCAGGATGGGTGCAAACACTGCACGTTGTGCCCACAGCACGCACCAGAGAATCAAACCATTATGTCTAAAAAGAAAGATGTATTCATGGTTTTCTCATGCTTGTCATGATCAGCTCCTTATTCCTGAGCTGTTCAGCTACAGATTTTCTGTGTTCGACTTCAGACACCTCAGAAGAACAGCTGGGAAATCAGTGAAGCAGCAGAGCAGAGTGTTTAAAATATAAATAAAAAAAACACAAAAAAAACAACAACAACAACAAAAAAAAAAAAACCCAAAAAAAAATAACTCAAACAAACCAACCTTTTTGAAAGAAAACTGTCCGAGGCAGCCCCATGGTGCCCTTTCACACTGAGGCACTGTCCCAGGGAACCCCCTGGGAAATTGCAAGACATATTTTTCCCTGATAACAATGTGAAAAAGAGTCACAAAAAGCGCACACGGCATCTCGCTGTGCCGCGCTGCTCTAGGAGAGCAGTACGGGGGGGACCGTGAGCTTTAATGACACCAGGTTCACTCCTAGATGTAAATAAATAAATTAATTAATAATAAATAACACCCTAGCACAAAAAAAAAAAAAAAAAAAGGCTAGTTTCTCATCGAGGACTTGTTTGTTAACTCCTGATGAGATGCTGTGTACAGTCATGCTGCCCTGAGGAGTTTATAATACCAGAGCCTGAGCCTCCAACATTTCCTAAGTACTGCTGTGAATGGCCTTGTGGGACTGCCGTAATTGAGGTAACTGTGTTACTTCTGGACTAGATCATGCAACTCTTACATCAGGCATTAAGCACTTAGGAGAGCAGCCCCATTCGCTTTACTGATGGCTTTTAGATGGGAAAATGTATTGTAATCACAAAGTTACCTACCGTAGAAAACTCAGGGTATTCACTCACTCGGACAAAATGGAGAAATCTAAGGAGGTTCATGTAGGAAACAACCAACAAATGAACTATACATAAAGCTAATCTCTCTTCTCCTGGTGATTTTTCTCCCACTTCCACACATTCAAGCCCAATTCTGCCAGTGACTGTCAAAAGCCAGAGCTATCCTGTGTGCCAGTGGGTTTAGTTCCCATAAATAGTTGTGGATCCCAAGTAAATCCAGCCCCATATAATGTTACCCTCCATTGTGGATGTGCCTCTAAAACACCTCCTGTTTGACAAAAAAAAATTGCAGTGGTGCCTGGACCCCTGAGGTTCCCCAGCACTGCTCCATCCTGAGCAGGGGTCTATTTCCCATATTAAAAGTCAGCTGCTTGGCAGAGGAGTGCTGAGCGTGGAAATCCATTAGCCTTGCCTATGTGCTGCTGAAATCCCAGCCCCGTGTCACACGTTATCCTGTGCATTGTCCTTCGATAAAAATAATGCTCAGCAATGGTACCACCACTCTTGTAGCCTTGCACACCCTTGTAATAAATAAATAATGTCATTTATAATATTTTTTTTAAGGACTGAGGAGTTTTCTGGGCAGAATTCACCTATAAATGTGGCTGTGTTTAATCAAACTCCACGATATATTCCAGATGTGCATCTGGGTAGTGCCTCGAGAAAGGTGAGCCACTGTGCAGAGAGAAGGGCAATCTGTGCTTGCAGATAAACCCAGCAGAAGTTCATTGAGCTCTTTAGCTTTGGGAAAAACCCTGATTCAAGTTGTCTCCTTAGTGCCTTCAGTGTTTGTTTGGTCTAAAATAATCTTTGGGAAGAAAGGCAAAATATTTACAAATACTTTCCAGATGTTTTAAAAAATAGTTTCAAGACATTTTTACAAATATGTTCATCAGACACCTAATTTGAAAATAATAATTTATATTGTTATATAATATATATTATATAAACATTTATATTTTGAACTCTATTTCTTCTTATATGCTCTGTAAGGTATCATCACAGAATTACAAAATGGGCTGGAAGGCACCTTAAAGCTCATCCAGTCCCACCCCCTGCCATGGGCAGGGACACTTTCCACTGGCCCAGGTTGCTCCAAGCCCCGTCCAACCTGGCCTTAGACACTTCCAGGAATGGGGCAGCCACGGCTTCTCTGGGCACCCTGTGCCAGGGCCTCCCAACCTTCCCAGGGAAGAAGTTTTTCCCAATATCTTATCTAACCCTGTTCTCTGTCAGTCTGAAGCCATTCTCATGGTACTCACTACGGTCACAGTTCTGTACAGTTCTCTGTGGGTTTGGATTCCTGTATCCCTGTGGTGGGATGTAGAAGAGATATTTTTGGGGTTTTTTTTGGAGCCCTGGGTATTTATTCACATTGATCTTCTGGTATAATCTGGTTTTATATGTTTTTTTTTGCAACTGTCGGACAATGGCACCTTTAGTGCCAATTGCAATAGTGTTGCTGCCCAAGCGTTTTACTGATTAAAAATAGTTATGCACATAATGGTTACATATTTTACAGGAGATATAAGATTATCATCTAGATCACTTGTAGGGCCAGTGGAGAGAGCAGAGAGTTCTCACAAAATCATTTATTTCATCATCTTTTTCTAGAATTTAGTAATTTCATTAGGAAATATGAAAGTTGTTCTTGACAAACTGCTGTGGTTTCATATCCAAGGCTCTGCTTTTTTTTTTCCTGCAGTTACCAGTATTGAGGACAGACTTGTTGAACTGGATGTCCTTTCACCTTTGCTAGTTGAACCCTCTTCATCCTTGGATGTTTTCAGGACCTGAGTGGATCAAGCCCACAGCAATCAGGTCAGACCCTGTTGGGGCAGAAGGTCTGACCAAGGACCACCTGGGCCTCCATCCCACCTGAATTTCTCTGCTATATTATGAGTTTTCCACTAGTCTAAGAAAGAACTGTTGCTCTGTTGAGCAGCTAAATCTTAGTGCTTTGTTTACTGGGCAGAATATGAGTCAGCATCCACAGGAACCTGTTGGATTCTGGACACTTAAATCTTGCAGCACACTGCAAATTATTCATGTGAGCACCAAGTATGGACTATCCTGCTGATACATCTCTGACCACTGTCCTTAAGGGTTCTTTGTATATATATATATATCAGTGTAAAATACTTAGTTCTTTTGTAGCAACCTCTTTTTCTTGAAGACCTATTGTCCTCCAGTGGATCAATTCATCTAAGGAATGTAATCTATATTTACTTTGCAGTAGGTACAGTAGCTCTCAACTCTGCTTTTAGCTGATTCAGCTCCAATTCAGCTTGCTTTGACCTCAGAAATATTCCCTGCTAACTGTCCTCCTGTTCACTCCAATTTGTACTGCCTAAATGCTTACTGCTGAGTGTCCCTCTGGCCATTTTGAAAGGTGTTTCATCACACTACAATAAACGTGAAGTACTGATGCACTCAAAACAGCAGAAAAGGAGGGGGGGAAAAAGCAGCTGTGTATCGACATGGGACTGGACAGGGGCATTTATTACACTTTACTCTCATACCATTGTCTACCTTTGGCAAAGGAAGAATCTCTGGGTCCCTGGTGGGCCAAGCCGGTCGATACTACACAGGAGTTAAATTAGACCTCAAGTCAAGCACGTATCTACCTTGGCTGGGATACCTCCAACCTAAAGTCCCTGGAAAATTTACATTTTTCCACTAAGTTAACCAATAACAGAGTGAAATGAGTGAGAAAAAAGCAGCTGTCTAGCTTGCATCTTGCTTCATTATCAAATGGATGTTGTCCAAACAGCAGCTAAGGCGCCTTACGAGGAAGACAAACAGGCTGATGTATCAGTTGTGGCTAGTATTTATGAGTAAAAGCAATTTAAAAAAAAAAAAAAGGTTGGTAGACATGTAGTAACACTTCTGAAAAGTTTCTGTCATGCCTTTTGTTATTCTGAAGGTACTTTTCTCATCCCTCTTCCTATTTTTTCAGTATCTTAACTGGCATTATTGTTTTCACATGCATATAGAGTTTTTACTAATATTAGTGTTTATATTACTTTTCCAGTGCAGAACACACTCCTTCAATTTGAAACCCTAATTCAGAGGTCCAAAACAAACAGATTCCAGGTTGTCTTGTTGCCTTTACCCTCTTCCCTAAGTGCTGAAGACTCCAAGTGCGTCAGAAACTGCAGGTGTAACCCCATGGGATCAGAACAATGACAACATCTTTGGGTGGGAAACAGATTAAGGTGATTCTGAGCCTTGATGGCTGCAGAGAGGGCTAATACTCATATGACCTCTGGGTGCCCAACCCCTATATTCATATGATCATCTTGTGGGTGGACAAACCTCTCCAAGAATGTTCAGAGAAAAATTTTGTTCTACACAACAACCTCCAGTAAGTGACCTGCATTTCATAAAATCATAGAATGATTCTATCATAGAAGGAACCTTAGTTATTATCTCATTCCAGCCTTAGATTTAGACTTTAGATTACTGACCTGTATAAAAAAATGCATAAAAATTGTAACCATGTACCAATAAAGCAGTAAATTTATTGATCAATAGCCTTGAACTGGACAAACAAAGAAGGAAACAAACAAAAACCCCAAAAGACCCCAAACTACTAACACCTCCTTACCAAATAAAAGGAAGTCTTTCATGCAAATGAGGACTATGCCTTTGTTTTATTATTTTTTCAAGTAAGGATGTATTTTAGTCATTAGGAATGAAGGCACAGTGCAGATACTTAACCTGTGCAAACTCTGTTGCTTTATTATCTTAATAATTTGAAATATATTCCTCATCTGACAACTCTCTATTTCAAGCTCAGGCATTGCAAACAACCATGTCTACATCTCTTAAAAAGCGTTGCTTGGTTTGCTTCCAAAAGAGCTCTTTCCTACCTATTTACTGGTGGAGAAAATTATTTTGAAATATGAAACAGGTAAACCTTAACCTGCCAGATGTCTTCTTCATGTAAGCAATTTAAATTCAATTTGTGGCAGAAAATACAGGCAACTTCTGGATCAATAGGCTGCATTCAGCTGTGCTGACACACAACACCTGATCCACCGCCAACCTGGCTGGGCTCTTATTCCTCATACCTGAGGGACTTCCCCGGCTTTTATCATTAGGTAAAATCTCCTAGGATTACAGGTACTTAAAGCTAATTAGGTCTGCTCTGTTCCCCTCCATTTGAATGGCCTCTGTTTCGGCAACAGCCAGTTTACTTTTGTGTTTCAGGGGGGATAATTGTGGTGGCACACGCCAGCGAGGCAAATGATAGCCTTGCACAAACACACACCCAGCCTCTCGCAGGAGAGAGAAGAGGGTGATGAGATAATAGCGGCAACAAAGGCTGCTGCGGGTTCACCTTGCTCACTTTCGGGGCTTTTGTCAGGTATCTGCCTTCAAAGCTGTAATTATGTGATTAGAAAGAAGTGGCTGCAAACAAACAGGACTTTACTCCTCCTCAGACATGGGAAGTGAGGCGCGTCAATGCCCAAAGCTCCTCCAGGAATACCTGCACCTCGCTGGCATGTGGAAGGCTCTGGGATGTGTGACGTGCACGCACATCAATCCTCTCAGTGCTCACAGCATGCAAGTTATTAACACAAAAATCATTTTCCATTCACATACGTTTAACTAGGGTTCACAATGGAATTTAATCATTGCTCAGATTTGTAATAATTATTATTATATGTAGGGTTAAGTGCTGGAAAAATGGAGCTTTTATTTGCCATTTAACAATTCCCCCTTCTATCTGTGAGCTCTGATTCTCCCATTATTGTGTTTCCTACAAATATCCCAGATACTTATAAATATTCTATTGCAATGAATTTTATATGACCCTTCAGTTCTAACAGCGGAAGCTGCATTTTGAACTTAACCTAAAATCCAGTGCAGTAAAGCCAATTTTTAAATGTAACCTTTCCACCAAGTGGTAAAGACAGTCATAAAGTCACTTATTATTGCTCAAGTCCCTCTTGACATATAATTAATCCATCTCAACCCCCATCCAAAAATCCAGAGGCAGCAAATTTGCCCTTCCTGAATGCACAATTCATAGAGGCAGAACGTTATCCAGCACTCCCTGACTGGGTGCGCACATTGCAGGAAAGGGAGCACAGATGAACATTTAGGAGACACTCATCTCTCACTCTGTGTCAGCATGAGGGGAAAAAATAACAATGACTGAGACAGAATCTCAGGATCTCTCAGAATGACTCAAAAATGTGTGGATATGGCACTTGAGGACACAGTTTAGTGGTGAATGTGCTGGGCCGGTGGTTGGACTTGGTGATCTTAGAGGTCTTTTCCAACCTTAACGATTCTGTGATTCAGATATGGATGGACAGTCTCCTTTCTTTGCCTCACTATGAGAACTCCTGATTGTCCAGACCTCACACTTCCCAGAGAAGCTGGGAGAAGGGACCTTTACCTGGTCCGAGTGTGGAAAAGTTCACAGGTAACTTTGAACTTTAGGAAATAAGTCATATTTGTGATAAATGATACGATCATCCTTAAGAAATGTAAAGTAGTAGCTCTGAGGAAAAAGATGATAAAATGGGCTAAAATTAAGTTAAAAACAACAACAACAACAACAAGAAAAGCTGTGACCTTTGTGTGCACTCAGCAGGAAACATGAGCTCTCCAAAACCAGAACTCGTGCTGCTGTAGGGAGGCTCATTGCAGCCCTGAGACCAGCCTTACAAATTGATGCTATGTCTTCCAGCATCAACCAAAAATTGTTAAGTGCCATGTTTGTCTCTTGCTTTTTATAACTAGCCCAAACCAAAACTGTGAATTTCCCAAAGGGTGAGGAAGAGGGTAAGGATTAGAAATAGGCTATTAAAAACAAAAAAACCCAAGACCAGCCAACAAACAACTCTCCACCATTATAACCATATTTCTCTGAAAATATTTTTATATGGTATTGCCATCAGTTATTACGTCTCTCTCTGTATATCTTTAGAAACCAGTAATTGTTGTAGGAACTAGATATTGATATCGCATGAAAATATGCTTGAATAGATTGTAAATTGGGCATATTGAGAATAATGTAGTCCTCTCCTGTGTTTCCTTTCACAATAATCCTTTACTATATGACACTATCCAAAAGCATTATTGAATATAAAATTATTGGGTGTGTCACTGTTGCTTCCACAAAATTAGGAATCTCCTGTGTAATATCTTTGTGATGAATCACTCTGTTTTATTGACCAGCAATGCTGAAGTATAGAAAGATTAAGATGGAAGCCCTCCCACAAATTAACTGCCCAAATCAAGGTATTTTCAGTGTAGCTGGGAATTTACAAATCTCAAAATGATCAGAGTGGGGAACACTCAGCACCTCGGCACTGCAAGGTCCTTGGGGACAAGGGTACCCACTTCTTCCTCATGGAAACTGGCCCAAATAATGTGATGGTCTTCACTGACTATCTCTGCACAGACAGAACACGGTTTTCCAGTGTGTCATTTAGTCTTCTAATTGTAGAACCATTAAATGGTTTTGGTTGGAAGGAGCCTCAAAGAATATTTTGTTCCACTCTCCTGACACGGGCAGGAATACATTCTGCTAGTCCAGGTTGTTCCAAGCCCTGTACAACCTGGCCTTGAACACTTCCATGGATGGAAGTGGTGGTGAGTCTTTATTCCTCTCGTGGTTCCCTGACAGGCTCATTGCACACCTCCCAAACTGCATCAAGAGAGGCAGGGGCTCTACACAAGGGAGCTGTGTTAACAACATCAACCTGAAAGCCCTGTAGAAATTAATATGTTATCTTGTAATAATTCCCTATATCATAACACAGATGCCCTAATCCAGAAAATCACTTAAGAAAGTGCTTAAATTCAGCCTGTCATTTCATATCAAACTTCAAGATCAACCTTGATGCTCTAATGACATAAGTGAATTAGCCTGGAGCCTTAATGTATCTTTTTTTTGTATGATTTCCTTCATTATCACAAAATAAACAAGGAGTAAGAATAATTTTGGAAGTTGTGTCCTGATGTACCATTATGAATCAGCCACAAGTCTGGGGCAGAACTGGAAAATCTAGAACTGAGACAGAGCTGAGTTTATGAATGGTAGGAAAAGGAGTAAAGGTTTTAAAGTGATGGAGGGTATTTGTAGATTAGATATCAGGAAGAGAATCTTCCTTGGTGGGGTGGGCAGGCCCTGGCACAGGTTACTCAGAAAAGCTGTGGCTGCCCCTGGATCCCTGGAAGTGTCCAAGGCCAGGTTGGACCGGGTTTGGAGCAACCTGGTCTACTGGGAGGTGTCCCTGCTCATGGCAGAGGGTTGGAATTAGATGATCTTTAAGGTCCCTTCCAACCCAAACCATCTTGTGATGGTTTCTATGGTTTCTATGTGATGGTTTCTATGACTCTAAAGTAGCTGCAGTATTTGTCCACGTGGAGCTGCTGGTAGGGCTGAGACACATGTCACTGATGGTATTTTATTTGCAATAGGGGATGCACCAACACTGCGTTTGTGAGCTTTGCTGTACCAGGTGCTCTCTGGAATGCCACTTGTGCAGCATGTGGTGCCTCCTCCCTATTTCCAACACCTGTCTTCGGGTGGAGAAACTGGCGGGTTGTCTGCAGACAGCAAATAAGAAATGAACAACAGCCCCAGGCTGACCTGGGACAAATTCAACTTCAGAGTAAGGCTGCAGTGACTATGCAGACATAACCTTGTGACACTCTCTTTTGGGATGACACTGGGAAGGAACTGTTCCTTACTGGATAGAAGCCCCATCACCCTTTGCTTCTGCCTGCCTTGTCTTTGCTCTTGTGAACCTCATTGCAGATTTTGAACATGTTTTTAGGGCTGTTATTTGACCATATTTGGGTGAATTTTTAGTGGAATGGTAAAACTTGTCTTGGCATTGAGATTGTTGTCCCTGCAACAGTCAAGGGTAGGGGAGTGGGGCACATGGGCTTTTCAAAAAGAATTAAAAATGTTTTTTTAAAGTTAATAAATATTTTAGGAAAAGAAATTGGCATTTGACCAACTAAAATTAATAATATAAGAAAGAAACAGGCTTTGGGTACGTAGTCCCTTATCACTGTTCAACTTTTTTCTAACTGTGTTGTGCATCTGCCACAGCAACAGCCCTATCACTGCTTTAATGTTCCAACATGAAAAGAATAATATTTTAAATTATATTTGCAGTAAATACAAATATATTAAAGCTATTTTCCTTGCCATATCTGAAAAATTGCTAATTTTTCTATGCTGAATTTTTCCAAAAATGATCCCTGATATAATCATGAAGATTCAGCCACAGAAATTCCAAGCCTGTGGAATCATAAGTGACAGAACCCAGGGTTTTATCCTGGAAGACATCAGGCATCCCTATGTACATACACAAGGAGAGGGAAAAAAAAAGTGGAAAATGAGAGGCAGAGGGAACATATGTTGTAGACAATCCTGCCTCCCGTAAAACTGCTGTTGAGTCAAGTAACCTGTTTAAAAACAATGTATTCCTCTAAATACAGCCACCTGGCTTGTAATTATAGTCCTCATTAGACACTGCTACAGGTCTTGAGTGATTAGTTATTGTTTATAAACTGTTCAACTCTAGACCACCTGTTTTCAGATAGTGCTGCACCTTCTTCTTGCTTCGCTGCATCATGTCTATTAATAGAAAAGCACCTGTTTCCTGACAGTGCAAAACCAGAGATAAACGTGTATCTCTAAGCAGCTGGGGGAAAGGTCTTTGTGAAGGACAACCAGATATATTTGTTGCTATTAAGCTGTCTCTAGTCACAGTTAGAGCATTTGATGAAGTTGCCCTGCCTTGCGTCTCTCATGTCCATGTAGACTCCCCAGCATCTGATGTGGAGCTCTTGGAGAACATTTATAATTAGCCCTCAAGAGATTGGGAAATTCAGAGAAATAAAACATGAGATTTGAATTCTGGCACTAATTGTTAAAAGAGTTAAATGCTCCTGCATGCAAAGCACCCTAGACAAAAGGGAAGGTGAGTGGCCACGATGTGCAGATGCAGGAGGTGAGGCATGAACAGCGTGTTCCTTAAATAAACACAAGGATCACTGCAGCCCCACTGGCAAAGGCAAAGAGGAGCCACTGATTTTCTTAAGGCGATTCAGTCATGTAGACAACAAACTCATGCTACAGTTAAAATATTTAGAGCCAAGTTCTGCTCTGAGTCACGCTGGATTCAGCTGATTTATTCCCAAACCTAAATACTGTAACTGAGAGCAGAATTTGGCTCCTAGACCCCTAGACTGTAGTTATCCCATCATTAATTTTCATTTATATCCATGAGTGGCAGATGATTTTTATTTTTTTTTTAAGGACTGAGTTGTCTACCTGGTTTTAAACTAAAACTGAGCTCTGTCTCCAGGACTGTCAGTCTGGGACAGTGGACACATGAGCAGAGGGGCAGAGTTGCAGGCACAAAGCTGGAGCGAGCGGCCACTCTGTGCAAAGGAGCTGGCTGTGTGCTCGGAGACAGAGCCAGCAGGCTGTGCCATGTGAGGGGTACACCAAAACTTGCCTGGCCAAAGGGAATTGGGACCCTTTGGCAGAGGGATGAAGTCAGTTTTAGGGAGCACATTGTGTGTTTGCAGCCCTTTACAACTCAGGTGGTGCAGAGGGTGGTCGGAGCTGCCATCTTCTAATGTAATAGTAGGGAATGCAACATTCCCAGCCTTTCCGTGCTCTGTTTTAAGCGCTTCTGGCCTTGCCTTAACCCTTATCCAGTGTAATATTTACTGTGGTGGTTTGCAGTGCCCCCCTGCCAGCATTTTATTGAGGAATATTCAGACTCCCTTTGCACAGCTTTCCTCTCCTCATGGACCAAAAAACTGCCTCTGGATGAGACCTGTAAGTGTTTCCCAGAAAAACAATAATTAGTTTTCTGATTAGCATTTTTGGGATTGGCTGATCATCCTTAAGGGAACATTATTGCTCAGACGCAGTTGGTTTTGCTTACTCATTTATTGGATAACTGATAGTTTCCAATATGAGATGGCACTTCATGAAAAATTAGTGGATAACACAGTCTGAACATTAAGCCAGGAAAGTTTTCCATATTAAGACACAGTGGCATGATGAACAACCCAGTCACCACCCTGTGTTCCCACACAGCAAATGTTAGGCACCTGTGCATAGCAGTGAATCATCTTATCACTTGTTTGTTCATGACTAAACATGCTCCTGGACCTGTTTCTCTGTGTTTGACCACCTCTGATGCTCCTTTGCTCACTGCTTTTCCTCAGGAACCAAACAAAACTTTCACTTGATGTGGAAAAGGCATGACTAAAACCCCTAGAATTATGCAGCTAAACTGAGACAAATATTTATCCGCTCAGTGTTTAAATTATATCCACGCTCCCTGTCATTATTTCAATGATCCTTTAAATCTTCACTTCCAGCAGAGCCTCAGGATGGGCAGCATCAAGCCTGTCCACCCAAAGTTAAAATCACAGAATCACAGAATATTCTGAGTTGGAAGGGACCCACAAGGATCATTGAGTCAAATTCTTAAGTACATAGTCCCTGTAGGAGTCAAACCTGTGACCAGTCCTCCAAGTACAGTGAGCTACAAAAGGATTTACATATATTTTGCAGAAAGAATGGCAAATAACTTGGTGTTTTAGAAATTCATTGGTGGGACTGAGGTTTTCTGGGTACAGAATCCTCAGAGTGTATCCTTTTGTTGTTTTTTCATCTGTGGTGGAAACCTGTAGGCTATGAAAATGTGTCAGGGGAGCTACACAGCCTTTTGCAGCTGATGTCAATGAGGCTCTTTCAGAGGTAGTACATATATATATAAATATATTTCTCTCTATAACTACCTGAAAGGAGGTTGCAGAAAGGTGAGAGTTGGCCTCTTCTCCCAAGCAACCAGTGACAGAACAATTGAAAATGGACTCAAGTTGTGCCAGGGGAGATTCAGGTTGAATTTTCAGAAAACATTCTTCATCCAGAGAGTGGCTGGGCACTGGAACAGGCTCCCCAGGGAAGTGGTCATGGCACCAAGCCTGCCAGAGTTCAATAAGTGTTTGGACAATGCTGTCAGGCACATGGTGTGACTCCTGGAGTTGTCCTATGCAGAACCAAAAGTTGGACTTTGATGATCCATGTGAGTACTTTCCAACTCAGAATACTCTAGGAAACTGTGTTTCTATGACTAGAACAAGTTTCCCAGGGAAGTGCTGGAGTCACTGTCCCTGGAAACGTTCAGAAAATGAGTAGATGTGGCACTTCGGGATATGGCTTAGTGGTCACGATGGCATTCAGTTGAAGGTCGGACTTGATGATCTTGGAGGTGTTTCTCAACTTTAATAACTCTATGATTATGCATACAGATATTAATTTGGAATCACCACTGCTGTCTGCACTTGCAGCTTTGTGCCTCTGCTGTGTGATCCTGGGGGAATGGTTCAGACATGGCACCAGTGGGGAGATCTGGGCTGGGTGAGGAGATGCCAGGCTCTGAAATTAGGCTCTGAGCTACATGGGGAGCCATCTGAAACAGCTGGCAGGACATACCAAGAGCTTTACAAGCCTGAGTTACCTACCACCTGCCCATGGGCTGACTCCACCTTGAAGGGAACTTCACTGGCAAAAGCCTAAGCATTTTTGAGGTTCCTATTTTTGAAGTGAACTACTGGATTAGTCTATGCTGAAAAAATAAAAAGACAGGTCATCTGCCTTTTTCAGGGTAGTACTTATGGCACTATGTAAAAATAATCACTTTCAACCCTTACCTAAAAATACCACCCCCCAAATAAGGCTCTGAATGTAGTTCTGAAGCATAAATGTATTTTAGATTCTTAGGGGTTTTATCAATTTCCTCTTCCAAATGCAGGAAACAACTGTTGCAATGACAACATCATTGTGTGGAACGGTAGTAAAAAAATAAATAAATAGCAATAGGTATATCTTTATTGTCCTACTGCAGCTTTTCTGCTAATATTTGTGTAGCAATAAGAGCGCGCAAAAACCAAAGACCAACAAAAGGCTGCAGGGTTACAGAGCAGCACAGAGGGGGCTCTTTTTAAAGTGACTAACCCAGTTGATTTCAATACGAGTTTGGAAAATAATCAAAAGTTCTCCGTTGTGAAGAACTGGCAATGGGGTCTGCAGGAAGCACAGATCTTCCTTGCCCAGTGGGTTACCTCATGTTTGGAGAAATCAGAACTTTTCGGAGCTGGCACAACCTCTCTTTTTGAAATCTTTTGCTTGCTGTTTCTTTTTTAAAGGTGTTAAAGAAATATGACTGTAATAACAACTGACAAAAATCTCTGGGCTTGAACTGAAGTGGGAAATCACAGAGGTTACTTATTTCCTCATGCTTTTACCATTTGTTCTCTTTTCTCGAGGAAGTTGAAAGACCTGAGGTTCAAACTTAATAAGGCCCCATGCCGCTCCTAAGAGTATTTACGACACGCAAAAAATAAGCCAGCACATTTCTTATATTTAAATTTGTTTTCAGTCATCTAAGCTATTACACAGTATGCCATCCTGAAACCTTTTGTAACAAGCAGTGAATGTTTCTCAGACAAGGGAAAGAATGATGTGTTCAACTACTCCAGCTGCTTGAGCCCGGGAAAGCGACAAAACATTGGTGTGCCTGCACTCCCCACATCCTGGTTTGTTTCATCATCATGGAAACGGAGCTGCCTCCAGCCTGAGCCTTGTGCTGCAGATGTGTGTGTGGGGAGGTAGCCTGTGGGATGCCCCTCTGCGGTGGCAGAAGCTCCCTTTGACAGCTGAAGCTTTGTGGTGTTGCGGAACAGACAGCGATGTGGGGTTTTGTTAACCACAATTGCTTAAAATTTTCAGGGCTCTGCCCTAAAAAACCCCTTTGGTTCAGTGGGAAGCTTTCCATCTCTAATGAGATTAATTCATCCAAGTACTGGTTATGTAACACCTGCTCTAGATGCCATCAGGAGTTCCATTTTTATTCTGGTCTGTGTCTAACAGTTTGGTGTGTCACAGAGAAAACCAGCTCAGATCCTGGAAGTTCTCTGCATGCAGCAGCATGGTGGCAAAGCCAGTTTGTCAGCACAGGGCTTCGTGTGTGTGATAACCAAGGAAGCCAAAGGGAGCTCTTGGAATATGTCCTCACATATCCTAAATAAACACTGCTCCAGAAGTCTTCCCAGTGAATTTGTCTTTTGAATCCCTTCTCATTCTGGAGAGACTTTATCATCTTAAGCAATCAAGCATGGAAGGAATGTCTGAAGGCCTCGATGACACTCATTAGTGTTTCTTGGATGGGATATTGGGGAAAACTAGTTTTGTTTTGTTTCAATTCCTTTTGCAAACAAACATTAGCACCTACAAACACCAAATACGCCCATGTCCATCAGAGGGCCGCTGGAACGCAGATGAGACATTTCGTCCAGTGCTCTACTGAGTCACTATAAAAATAACCCCGCCAAGAACAGATGACCAGCACTTGCTTTCATGTCAATCTTTGCTCCTTTTATTTTCCTTTAAAAAAGAAATAAAAAAAGAAAAAATAACTAGAACTTGCATTTTAATGGAAACATGCAGATTGAGGATGGTTTTGAGGTGGAAGATCCAAGTCATTATTAAAAAAAAACCCAAATATGTAGAGACATATTTGCCATGGAAACCTTGGAAACAACATAAATATGAATCATATTGAAACTGAGTGGGCACAAAGTGGTGTGAAGGGTCCTGTTTGCCTGAGCTGAGGGAGAGCCGCTCACCATCCACCCAGGACATTCAACAGGGATCATGCCATGGGGCTCTCCATGGCCAAGGTCACATTGACTCAGACATGGCATCTGGTGAACACAAAATAGGGCGTTACGAAGCAAAATGTGCTTGTCCTCAGCTGCTGTGCTGCCAACAGTGATTATTTCTTCTCATAATATCATTTTTTCTAATCGACCAAGAGAACCCCCAGCCACCGGGCAGTTACACAGCTGCAACTGGGCCGTGTGTAAGTGAATTCCTTTGAGAAACATAAAGAACATCCCAAAATAGCTTCTAACAGACATTTTTACTGTCTGCCTGCATTTGCCACTTATTTTGGATTTCTCTCTTCTTCTGTGTTGGCCAAGATGAGTTCTGAGTAAGTTTGACTGCTTCTTAGCTTTCATGGGTTTTCCTCAAGAACAGAGTGGAGAACTGCTTGCAAGAATTTCTTTAGTAGCTGTTTTCTTTTGGTTTTTTTTAGCCAACAAAGCTATTTAATTTCTCATTTTTATTATTCTGGGGAAAAAAGTGCAAAAAAAAAAATCTTCACTCATTTTAGAACCTCCTTCAGTCAACCACCTTTAGTCTTTTTTTCATTGTATTTTCATTGAAATGTCTTGTTGTCTGAGAGAGAGCCATTCAGCTTGAGATAAGTATCCAAAATATTTTATCTTTTATCATTCATATGACTACTTGTGGATACAGATTCTCCAGACACTGTGAGATTCCAGACTGGAAACTGATTTTTAAAGTGGCTCAATATGCTTTGATATTTATCATCTCAGTAATATACACTATTGGCCAGAACAACAAGTGCATAGGGATCCATGGAGCTGCAGGGAGTAGATACTCAGTAGAAACAATCCCTGCATGGCTTCAGGGTGCAACCACCAGATTGTTTGTTCAGACATCCAAGTCTAAAAACTTACTCAGTGCTTTTCTATCATTTCTTCAGTTGGTAAATAACAAGGGGTTAGAAAGAGATGAAAGTTGTCCCAAAACCCAAGCATAGATCAAAGATAGGAGGTCCCAAATCCCAACACTGACTAAACTACTGTCCTTGCTCACTCTGTGGTTCAGGATGATCTGTGACTGTCCAAACACCAGAAATTCTGTTTAATATCCTGTATATTGTTAGTGCTGAGTTTTCCAAAGAGCTCTGTTCTGCTTAATTTCCTCACTGAAATCACTTTTTGGATGTAGTGACTCCACAGTTTAACTACTCACTGTTTTTAAAAAGTATCTGACTTTTTTGGTACCCTTATACTGTGACAATGCAATGTCATGAAACACAGCACAAAACACAGGCCATTCTTATTCTGTAATTACAATATATCTCTCCAAGAAAGTCCTGAAGGCTGGGAGCTGAACTAACACAGACCTGTGTGTCCCATACATTCACTCTCAGGATGTCTCACAAACAGTTCCAGGGCAAAATTGTCATAATTCCTGTTTGAGCTTTAATCCTACTGGAAAAACTAAGTGACTGAAAGACTTATGAACAAACAGTGAATATAATCTTAGGAAATGGCCTTTATCCTTCCATTTGGTTTTGTTTTCTCCTTCATCTATTTTTTTTTCCTAGAAATTCAGATTTTAACTACATGTAAGAGGAGTAGTCTCTATTTTTCAGGTTCTCTGAGTTTGGGTCTGAATCATGGCATGGTGGTCTTCTTACCAGGAAAAGACATTCAGAAAAATAATCCTTTTAAAAGAAAGAATAAAAATCCTTTTGAGAAGAAAACATAACCTCCGTCACCAAAGGAGGAGCTGAAAAACCCCACAGGTTGTGAGGATGAGGCATCTTATAGAGGAAAGTAATACAAGTTCTGAATTCCTATAAGCTTCTCTACATGTAATAAATTTATTTTGAAGTTTCTTTAAGCATATCCAAATAGGCATTAAAACTGGAATTGTCTGAATTTCAGCATTTATAGGTAAAGTCAGTGTTCATTTAAAACACATAAACACAGTAAGGTAAACATAAAACAGTTCTGGACATGTGCTTTACTGCATCAGCTGCTTCAGACTCTCCTGGTGGTTAAAGCCAGGATATCTAACTTTGCATTTATCCCATCAGTTCCTCCTGGGTGATGTTTTGCAAAGCCTTGTTTGGTCACTGTGGTGTGAAACGCCCAAAAATTCCCTGTGAAAACACTTTTTATGCCCATCAAATAGTATTTGTGTGAAACAGCTTACCCTGTTTAAATATTTTTAAATGGAGAAAAGTTATCTTAATTAACTTTAAAAAATACTGCTTCTCTAGAGATGACTATGAATTCTTCTTTGAGCTGTTGCCAACAAAACATATCCCCTTCTGCAAGGGCTTGCAGCCCAAAAAGCTGCTGAGTCCATGCTCTGTCTGTATGGGAGAATACCCTTTTTGCAAAGTATATATTCATTTTTACAGGCTGTGCTCTTTATTGAGACTTTTCCCAGTTATGCCCCAAATTATCTGGCCCATTAAAAAAATTCCCATTAGACATTCCTTCCTTGTCTCCATGAGATTATATGATGCATGCTGAAGGTGCTCACATCTCTGATTGGTTTATTAATTTGTGTTTATTGTAGGTACTCTGGTATAATGTTTTATCTTAATTAGTATTTTTATGCCCACTAGATTAAGTACGTATGTGGGCAGGTTTTTATGCTGCGTGTCTTCCCAGTGCAACTGAGGGTTAGTGTTTTACTTCGAGAAGGAAAATTTATAATCAATTTAAAAGTAATTACAGACACATTTTGCTTCAAAACCAAACTACATTGCATTAGCATGAGACAATACTCTAAATTCAAATCCATAAGTTTTTAGCCTCCTGTTGACCTATGTGTGATATCAACCTGCCTTAAATTAGGATAAAACTGCCTTCTTAGGATAAAATCTAAATTTTATTTTTCCTCACAGAAATAAATCTTCTTCTTGGGCATTCATTGAACAAAGAAATTCATCCACTTCATTTTAAAAAGAGATTTTTTGTTAATGTAAGACTGGTAATTGGAAAAATATGTATTTCCAGATTAATTTTTTTGCATTTTCGATGTCAGAATGGATTTCTTACTCATTGTCATACTCAAAGAAATATTGAATTTCTGGAGTAAGACTTTTAAAATCAGGTCCAATAGGAGCAGTGGAGAACTAAAGCACTGAGGGGTTTTTTGGCATCAGAAAATCAGATTTTGTGCTTCTTGGTTCTTCATGGTGGACACCTATATAATTAAACAGATATTGGCTAATATTATCTTTTTACAACTTTATTCTGTTAATACCTTTTGTCTTCAAAATACGTTAGACTTTTTTTTTCTCTCTAAGATATCTATTTTTTTCTGTTTTTTATAGAGGCAAGCTTTGTTTTAATCTGGTATTTTCACTCTTAAAAAGCTTAGAAAATCACAATGCTTTTCACTTTAAGTTCCTCATCTTCTGTCTCTGTAAATGAAGTTGCTGCCTGCTTTAAGCAAGTTCAATGGAGTTACCTTCAATCAGCCAAAAGAGAAGTATTTTGGAGCTTTGCTCTCATTTTTAACTTCTAGTTTTGAGTGGGCTGCTCGATCTGGGCATGCTGCATTTGCATTCAGCTAAGGTTGATGCTGAAGCACTTTAGTTGGTGAGCTCAAAATTCTGCTCCCAAGGAGGAGTGAGCTGTAAATTACCCACCACTGAGTTGCTGAGTCACTTGAATACTTCAGGCTGCTCTAAATGCGAGATCCAGTGGGGCTGCTGAATTATCCGAGACTGTTTTGCACAAGATCCTCATGTCACATTCCCATTCTAAATATGATTTTTTTTTTTGTCTTGATAAGTATTTAATTTGAGATTTCGGTAGTGAAGACAATTGAGCTGAGACATTTTAAGTGCTTCTTCGTCTATCATTAGAGACACCAAGTGACACAGGAAAAGATAATGAACATAGAAAGAGCCCCCAAAGCACTTTTAGATCGTTTCTTGAGAGTCAGCAGGCCAATATTGACTTTGATTAAGCACTCACTCTGGTCCCATTAGTTTGGCAAACTGTGAAACAAAAGTGAGCGTCCTTTCCAAGTTGGTTTTGCATAAACTCTTTTACAACTTCAGTTCTGAATTTCCTGAGAACATCTCTAGTTTGTTGGGGTTTTTTACTTTATTTTTATTTCTTCTTCTCAAGAAAGGTGTCCTTTTAAATCTTTTATAGACTCCATAATCTAGAAATAACATAAAGGTTTATGGTGTCAAGCACTGACACGTAACAATCCTGTCTTGAGCCTCAAAACTGCAGAGGAAAGTGAATATGCATATTTTTTTCTCAGGATTTTGTGTGCCTAAGGTTTAATTGCCAGATTTTAAATAAAAGGATTATGTTTGGAAATTATTTTCTCAGGCTGAGGAATATATTGCTACATCTAGCTCTGAAATTGTCTGCCAGTTTTTGGGGAAAGGCGGTTTCCTTTGTGCCAGTTTGGTGTGAGTTTGAGTCGTGGTTGATTTTGTGTATCTATCAGGAGTAAACACGGGAAACTTGACAGAACTTATGCAATTTTTTTCATTTTGAGTCCCACAAATACATTTTTAATCTTTTTTTTTTTTCCCTCCCAATAATGACTTAAGACAGTAGGCTTTTGTCCCTTTAGGTTGTTACTCAGATGTGTGTAGGGTTGGAGAGATATTGTGACAAAGCTCGAACTTCTGGTGGGTTTTGGGTGTTGATGAAAGAGGAGCTCATGGACCTGGGATCATCAGGAGGCCTTTCCAGCCTAAATGGTTCTGTTATTCTGTGCTCATTGAGGAGCACTGAAGAAACCCAGGGAATGCAGGGCCTGTTCATAGTCTGAAAGCAGATACTTAGAGTTGTGGGGGGTCATTACAGACATGAGGGATCTTGAAAATGTTTCCTTTGCCCGTGAGGGAACACTGTCCCAGGATCTGCTTTGACTATCCAGACTTCATTAGTTTGCTGTTCATTTACTCTTTAAACATCTTTTGGCCATAAAGTGGTCCAGAAGGTACTCAGATTGTTTTCTGCCTTTGTGGTTATTTCCAGTCTGAGAAATTAATCATCATTACTTTTTGTTATTTTTATTTCTAGCACATAAGACAAAACTCATGTTACACATAAATGAACAAAAAGGGCAAAAAAGGATTAATTCACTATTTCTTAGCATCCTTCAAGCCAATTAGCAATAGGTCTCAAGAACAGACATCTGACAGATTGGCTGTAATTGGCAGCATTTTCTGTGGCAGTTTGCACCACTCCTCTACTTCACCTGGAAAGTCTTTAGAGGTTACATCGCTGAACTGACGATGAAGTGGTCCAAGCTCATGTCCATCACAGTGTCTGCTTAAATGAATTTCATTCAGGGAGTTATATAAGTATTATTTCAAATATTCTTGGCACTCTATGCCACCAGAAATATGTATTAATGTATTGCTAAATATTTTATAATCGAGCAATGTATTACCATAAATAAAAGTGGAAAGTAGGTTATTTCTTATCCCAGTATTATAATCAGGAACATTGTAAGGGTGGATTAATTAGCTCAGCCGAGGTGCTTAGTCCAAGGTATTGTTAGATTTTTTTTATCTCAGCATCTTGTTTACAGGCCTTAAAGGTAATCCAAATTAATGTTTATATCCCTGTGTATCTTCTGACGTAGAGCACATATAGATACATATACACTCGTGTGCACACAGGCCTGAGCACAGCGACACAGAGAGCGAAGGCACACAGGGCATATAGATTTCTACATGAATTTGGCATTGATTTCTGGGGTAAACAAATGGGTTTAAGTCTTTACTTGCCCAAAGCTAGATCATAATATTCTGCATTTCAAAGTGTCCAAGTACCTTTAAAGTGATGGCTGCAGAGTCCCCCAAGGCGCAAAGCAGATAAAACCTTCTTTTAAAAGTATTTTGCTCACCTTTGTAAAAAGGGGAACTTGGGGTTTATTGAGTGCAGGAAAGGCTCATTCCCATAGTAACCAATGCACGGCTGATATTGATCAGTGGAGTCAAAGGCAAAACCTACTGACAGGAATAAAGAGCGACTATTCCTTATCCTCATATGTATTCTTCCTGGAGTTCTGTAGGTAACCGATACCACAGGCGTGGAGCGATCTCCGGAAGCCGCCGTGCTCTTGGTTGTGTCAGTAACACACACCAGGGCTCCTTATTCAGAAGAAAAGCTCTGAGTATGCCTGATTTTTTACTAGATTCCACAGGCTTTCTCTGGCAGAGCTCCCCATGCTTTTCGAAGGACTTTCCCTGAGCAAGGTGTGTGCAGAACTGGTCCTTTTGTCCTGAAGGAGCACGGCCAGCCTTTGAAATATATTCGCCGCTATATTTTCTGCCTCAATTAATGAGACCTTATAGATGTTTAAATATCCCCTTTTTTGCTCACCATACGTATGGCAGGTGTGAGATCTGATAAATTAACATTTGCAATCATGCCTGATCGCTCTTTAATGATTTCATTAGGTGTTAAATATAAGGCTTAGCATCCTTTTTATGTTAGACGTTCCTTTTTGAACTGCACAGCTTCACAAAGAAGATCTTTGAAACCAAGAGCTCATGAATTATTAGCATTCAGTACAATGCATATACATACCTTAAATCCTCATCATGATTAGATCATTCCCAGAATTGACAAGTCTATAAAAATGAAGAAAGGGGACCTGTGAGAGCTGTGCAAGGAGAGATATTTTGTAGAACATGATATCACATAATAAAGAATAAATTCTCTCAAGTCTCATAGTTTTACAAGGTTTTACATACTCCTTGGCAGGTAATAATCTTCCTTAGATTTTTATTTCTGGACCTGCAAGGAGCTTTAACATTTTTTTTCCTTACAAAACTGTTAGATAACAACTGAGCCAAAATTAAATAACCCCAAAAGTCTTCCTCTCTAATCCCTTCTGTGCATGCTTAATGTTTCATTCTCCCACTTCGATTATGCCATCTGCATTATGTCTTTCGCTCCCCACTCAGAAAGTTGTTAAAATGAAAAGCCCCTTCCAGAGTGTCACAGCTCCATTATGCAGGTCCATACCTGTGCTGGCAGCATGCTCTTCTTCTCACCTCAGATTGCCTTTTGCCTGGGAAAGAGAACCCTGCGGTGCATATCAAACTGGAAACTGAAATGAAATTAAGCTGGTATGCAGGAGGTGGAGTAGGTTATGATAAACGAGCAGGGGAGATTCTGGGAAGAGTTTTTTACCTCAGTTCTTTGGTCCAAGAAACATCAAGCTCAAACCCTACTCGTGTGGGTTGAAATCCTAGCCCAAAAAATCAATAGCAGGATTTGACTCCGGGTCCTTAATAAGGAAGGTAGCCTGGTTTCCACAGGTGCTGGGAACACACAGCTGTCACTGACTCCAAGTGCACATTCAGATGTCAAATTACAGGCATGGATTTCCAGTCCTTGGGTTCAGACCTCTTCATTTCCTGTTGCAATTCATCTCTGCACAAGGTGTCATCAAGACTTTTCCCAAGATCTCAGCTGAGGAGCAGATACATGTAGGCATTTTTGAGAGACCATATTGGATTTCCACTGGAATCAATTCCTCAAACTGATAACGAGTAACACCAGGCTTTTAGAAATTCTGGGAAAACTCTTGGTGGAAGGCCAGCTCAGAAAACTTCACTGATGAGTTTATGGTTATTTGAGGAAGGTCACGGTATACTGATTCAGAAATAAAGAGCAAGTTTTGGAAAGATGTTTTATATTTGCACCTTTTACAGCCAAAAATGTAGGCAGTAGTTTGTCCTCTGTTTCATATCTTTTCATTAAAACCTGTTTTCAGTTTATTTCTAGCTTACAACTCTAACATGTAATATCTCAACCTGACACTCCATATGATTTGAAAATTTTGGGACAGAGAAACCCCATGCATAATATATATTTATAAACACACATATACTTCAGGTTAAATCGTGCACGGGAATGCAGAACCATTTTTCCCTGACTGACTTACAGAGCTGTGCTCTGGAGATGATTTCATATTTAATTTAAAATGGCTGCAACACTCAGCATAGAAAACCGACTGCGGTTTACGGCTTTCCCAGTCACCATCTCTCTAACAAAAAGGGTTTAGTTCTCAGGATTTCTGGGTGGTTTTGGAACCCTGACTGGATATTTCCCTTCCACCACATTATCAGGGCAGGCCCGTTACCCGCTGAGCAGTGATCTGGGCACAACAGGACCAGCTTGAGCATTTGCACGACAATTGGAAAAGTTCTGGAGAAGGATGTGCTGACACAAAATATTGTCCTGGGGACCTTCAGTGCCATTATCTTTAAATGATCCATAGTCATTAGAAGGTCTCCTGGCACTACTAGGATGAGTTTCTTAGAGGAAAAGAAGTCTCCTGTGTAATCCAATGCTATCGCTTAAAACTTGCTTTCACTTCTGGAGCCCTGAGAAGATTTAAGTTAGAATGGCTTCATTTGAAGCATCCTGCAGTGGTAGCTGTCAACTCCCTCCACCTTTCAGAATGGATTGAAAAACCATCAAAATGGTTCTTGCAATTCTAAAAAAGTGTTCACTGAGTGATGGGAGGTTCTTGTTTTACCATAGGCAGCTCAGAAGTAAAATTAGAGGAAAATCTGAATGTTGCTTTTCTCTCATGAACAATTTAAATATTTGTCATCGTATTCTGTCAAAACCTCCTTGGATATAAAAGCAAAGAGAAAATGTGATCCAGAAGAACACCAAGACCACAGTTGTTAAAGTATTGGCACTTAGTACAAAATGGAAATCCAGTGGCCTCTAATTTCCCAGCAGACAGTAAAGCTCTTCCAGCACTTCCAGAGACACGGCCAACTAAGCAAAAATACCACAGACAAATCCAGCAGAGCTGTGTATGGCAGAAACATTTATTGCAGTCACAGGTGGATTTGCAAAGCCATGCTGGGGGACAGGGGACTCTGGGGAGTGTTGCTGCCCAGCTCCTACACTGGTCAAATTCGATGGCATAGCACTGGGAGTCAGATCATGAATTTAGATGGGGCTTTGAGCATCCTGTTTTAGTGGAAGATGTCCCTGCTCATGGAAGGGAGCTGGAACAAGATGAGCTTTAAGGTCCTGTTCAAGACAAAGCCAACATAGATTCTATGAGTCAGCTTACAAGACACAGCATGGGAATTGTTCTGAGTATATCCAGGCTGCCGACATTAAGCAGGAGATAATAAGGCCATCCTGAAAAGTAGTTCCTGAACTGCTTAGGGGTCAAAATTTTTCCTTGTTGGGAGAAATTTGTTTCTCCCAGCATCCATTGTGTTTAGACCATGTATGACCCTTTTCTTTACATTCTTTGGAGGTTTTTATTGTCATACAGCAACTTATCATTTTGTGGATTCATCTGGGATTTTAGAAAACCTCACTGGAAATAGATCATGCAAGATCACAGCAAAGAAAGGCAAATTATTTTCTCTTCACTCTGCTTGAAAGCTAATTTTCAAGTCCATCCTTTCATGTGCTTTACGGGAGATTAAAATGAAATTAGTTCAGGAAGGATACTGCTCAAGATCATTTTAAGATTTTCCAAAGCTCACCAGCTTGTTGACCTGTAAACCACCTTTAGCTGGACAGATGGTAAGTAACAAATTGATCTCAGCCAATAAAAATCTGTCAGAACAATCTGCTGTTGGCAGGTGTCAGATAATTATCTCAATGAATAGATAAGCAAAGTAATAAGCAAATTAGAATCTTCCATTGTAAATAACAGGAAGAATTTTATTTATATTTTGCGGACAGGCCCTTGATCATCTGCTAAAAAAACACCCCAAACCTTGTCTGGTATCGCAGGAAACTCACTGAAAAGTTGTGCGAGTTGAGAGTGGTGTTACCAACAGTAAGATTTTTGCTTTTCATCACTATGATTCCTCCACAGTGCTTCAAGTTCCCAAAAAAACCTCGGCTGAGATGTGGCAGAAGTGTATGTCAGAGCAGTTGTGTGATATATTGTAGTTGCAGTTATTTTTCATGTGAACAAGCTGTCAGAACCCGATTTGCAAACCTGGACCTCACTGCCCTGGGCACACTAATAAAAAGATGGTCCCTGTCCCAAAACTCTCACCCTGAAATACAAGACAAGAAAGTATAAATTGGATGTTGATGAGCCAAAGAGAGAAGTGCTTTGAAAGGCATTCCTGGAGAATGTTCTCCAGTGTTACAGCAGGATTGTGGAGTGACACAAGCAAGGACTTGGCAGTGCTGGGAAATGGATGAACTCGATGATCTCAGAGGTCTTTTCCAACCTACATGATTCACTGTGGTTTCAAGACCACCATGAAGGCCAGAGCACAGAGGACCTTGAGAAGGTTTGGTAGGAGCTGGTGATTCCAGTTTGTTTGGGACTGATCTTCCACCCAGGACACATGAACTGCTGTAGTCTCCACCAGGTATAGCCAGGTGGGAGCAGTGTGATGTGAGTGCTGCAATTTGGGATAACAGAGAGAACAAATTTGGGAGTGTTTGCACTGGCATTTGGGAATATTTAGCATCTTTGTAAGATGTTCGGTTGTTTTAATATCAGCATCAATGAGAATATGTATGTAGTGCAAGGAATTGGATAGAAGATGGCATAGTTTCTTTTTTGCCTTTGTAAATGTCCCTTTGGTACCTCCTGGAGCTCGGTGTGACATTCTCAGACAAAGAATCTCTCCAAGGGGACTTGAAAATGTTCACTCCAACTGTAAGGAGGTACATTACAAATTCAGGATTCTCCAACCTGCATGTGCTGGGATTATTTCCTGTTTTGTTAAACTTAGTTAAAAGATATTTTCAAAACTCAGTGCATTTCTTTAAGTCCTCACAGTGCTGAATCTAGTGAGTGTATGGGCAGCAGAAGCCACAAGTGCTGGGTCTGTGACCTGAAGTGTTTGCCTGAGTGTGCACTGCACTCATCTGTGCAAGTCCTGGACTGAATGCATATCCTGGTGCTTGAGGAAAACTTAGGGATGGGTTTCAAAAATCCATTAATCAAAAAATGAAAATAAAAAATTAATTTGGAGACAAACTCCTGGATGGTCTCCCTGAGACCTGGAGGTCAGTGCAGGGTGGATACAGCTGCTCTGTGTCTCCTGCTGTGTGGATCATGTGCAGGTCTAGCAAGTACTGGAAACAAATAATGCCCTGGAAGGCCTATTTCTAACATCCAGAGCCACACACACCTCACAAAACCTGTGCACACCTGAACATTGTGTTGTAGGAGCTCTTAATTCATCTGTGATATCCAAATGCAAATTTCTGTTGCCCTACTGATACCGAGATGAGACTAGAATTTTAAATATTTGTGTTAATTACACTCATTAATGAGGTTAACTTCTTGTAGGCACTCCTGTAAGAGAAGTTTGATGGTAGCATAACTTGTATTACTGAGTTCTGCCAAGAGAAAAGGCCAGATTCATTCTTCTTGGGGTTTTTTTGCTTGAGTTATAACTTGCATAAACATGGATCATTACATCTCTGCCTTTGTGGCAAAAACTCTCAAGGACTGCTGGGTTTCAGGTGGGAAGGCCCTTCAGCAAAGGGAGCTGAGGTTGTTTACCCCGTGGTAACACTGCACATTGTGAGCAGTACCCAGCAGAGAATGCCTTCCAGAGGCAGCAGTAGGTGCTGTTTCCATAATTTATCCTGGCAGGTAACTTTCTAAAACAACATAGGACACGAAACCTTCACGTAGAACTTATTGATGAGCAAGAGATGGAAGTCTCAGAAATCAAAGCCATGAGGAGTATTTCAGAACAAACTCCAACTTAAACAGCGATGTGAAAAAAAAAAAAAAGTAAAAAAGAGCTTAGAACAGTTGCTTAAAATTAATAAATGGAGAGCCACAACTGCAGATAGGCATGTTTTTGTTTCAATGCTGAACCTGTTTCTTCTTTCTCAAAAGACAAGAGTAATTCAGAAATAAGCTCTTTATGTAGCCTAGTTTTAAGATGTGAATCTGGTCCATGTCGTGTAGTAGAAATACTTTATTTGGAAGAGCTGGACCATTCTATCCCCATAATTTTTAGTCTAGAAGAACAAGCATTTTCACAGCTCCTAATTGTCAACCTTTGATAAACAAAAATCAAGTTGTAAGTTAGTGCACTGACTATCCCTTTAGTGTTTGGAATAATCTGTCTGTGACCCTCCTTTCTCTCTTTTTTTTCAGAACTGAGTTCTTAGAGAAGGTCAATTCAGTAAAAATGATAACAAAAATTGACACACAAAATCAAAATATTCTGATATATATTTCTGTGTAGTTAGGGCAATGACATCTCACAGGCAATTCCAAAAATAATGTTTAAACAAAAAGTTCAAAGCTCCTTTCAACTTGCTGCAGATTTTGCTGCATATTCTTAATAAACCCTCTTCATCTGCTCCTGTTGAAATGGGAGCTTTCAAGCAATGTAAACCTAGCAAAAAGCCTTTCTATTTTCTACTTCCTTCTTCCCTTACCAGCACTGCTATTATCACATGGTGTGTTCCACATGATAAGCCATTCATTAAAGCATCACCTACTGTTTTTTTCCTCCTCACTACCAGCTAGAACATGATCTGTCTCTGCAGGAAGACATTGGACCTCTGACCTCTTTTGTAGCTATTCCAGGCAAATATAATAAACAGGGTTCACAGAGTTTGTGTAAATCTCTGATTATGTTTACTGTGAAATCCAAGTGTTCATCTCAGGCACAAAAATTAAGGCTGATTTTCAAATATTATGTACAAACTCTAGCTACTAAGCATTCCATAATGAGCACTTTGGCAATTTAAAGCAAATTAGGGCTCCCACTAGGCAGAAAAGATACACAGTATAGTCAAGTAAAGATTGTATGGTGTTTGATGAAAAATAGGCACACAGAAAAACACGATACAGACTTCTGGCTCCAGATGAATTAGGAGATCCTGTGTTAGTGCAGTTCATTACTGAAACTTCGCATCGTTCCTCACTTCTGAAGGCTTAGGTTCAGTTTGCTAATGATTTCTGCTGTAGCTTGAGTGAACATCAGCCTGGAGAACCACCTGTTGTGGCAATACGTGCCCTTCTGCTGTGATAATAGATGGGATATTTAGGATATTGCAATGCAAAAGGGCAATTGAGAGATTGGTTAATCTTCTTTGCCTAGTGAAATTCAACTCTGCTGGGGTGATCTGGCAACCCTCACGTGAAGAGACCTGGTGGAAAACACTGAAAATGCCAAATTTCACTCAGTAGCAGTAGGAACTGCTGTATGATGGATCTTTGCTGAGGACAAAACATATCTCAGCACAGAGTAGTGTATTACATCCTTCCAGGTGACAATATTTCATAGAGACGTCATCTGAGGCAACAAGGGAGGAAATCTGTGCCATTAATCTCAGCACCAACTAGGTGTTCAGCTCAGCCCAGTCAAACATGTGGGGTCTGAGTCTGTCTTTTGAAGAGGAAAAGGGACTTGCATTTGTGCCTGGGGATCCAGAAATGGGATGGAAATGACAACCTGACCCGTTTCGTGCAATAAAAGCCTACACAGGTGGAGAATTTCTCCATTCCATTTTACCATTTCTGGATTTACTGGATTAAATTTACCTCATTTGGGATTAACTCTTTACAGGTTGGCTAGTAGGTTTATGTCTACCAACTACAAGGTAATTATGTTGCCTTACAGAATGAAAAGATATGGTCTATCAATGCAGTTCTCAGTGTAAGCTGGAAAGAAAAACCCACCCAAAATAAAATAAAAAGAGCCCAAATGATTTCGATGTCTGAAGAAAACAAAAGACCTCACACATTCTTTAAGAGCACTGAAGTTAGAGATCCTCTGGCTTCTCTTGGTTATTATTTCTACCTAAAAAAATGTGCTTTCTCTTGAAAATCAATGAAGATAAATGTGTAAAACATAGAAAACTACCACTTTTGCTTAAGAAATAGAAATTTGGAACATCTGAAAGTGTTGTTGGAATGCTAATCTTTACATACAGATTTGTTTTACATTGCTATTTTCTTTGAGCAGGACTCACAAAACTGTTGGGTTCTGCTATTCTCTTACACAGTGACAGAATAAGATTTTTAGTATCTTATCTCTCCTTTCACCCTGGCTAAAAACTGCTTCTCATTAGTGAGTGTAGCTGCAGTTTAGCAAGTTGTTCTCTAAATTCTTAAATTCCCACTTAGATTTAATTTCACCAGTTCCTCTTCCTTCAAGGGTGACTAAACAAGCAGAATACCCAAATCCAGGCAATTCAATCTTTTCTCCTTCCCAATGGAATTACTATATACTACTACTGATTTAAAGTCTTAAGTGGCTTTAAAATTTTTTTCTTGAGAGAAGCTGGATGTGAAAGTGTGAGCTCAGAACCTGAGAAAAAGCACCTGATGAAATTAGACGCTTTGATGTCCTTGAATTTTGAGGAGAGATGTTGGTCAGAATGTTGCTGTGGTTAGAGTTCTCTGTGCTGTAGAAGAAGAAAGAGAAGGAAAATCGGATTTGAACAGTTTTCTGATGCATATAGGGGAACTACCTGCTTTCCTAAGGAACTGTGGTAGGAGAAATGAGTTATTAGTACCTAGCAAAGGCATTTCAACAGGTTTGGGCTTTTGGGGGGGTGTTGTTTTTGCATGGGTCAGGCTAAAGCTTTTTGAAATTTCCACAGAGCATTGCTAGAAAAGAAGGTGATGAATTATTTAATGCAGAGATAGGACCAGAGTCTGCTTCCATCCCCTTTAAGGATTCAGTAGAGGGGTAAGCCCCGTAAGTGTTGTTCTGTGTGAGTAAGGGTGGGAGAAGCTGAATCATTATTAATTGCAAATTGATCAGTTGCTTTTTTTTTTCCTCCGTAAATTATGCATGAACAGATCCAAACTTCTGTGAATATATTCAGTATTCACCTAACAGTTGGGATGAACAACTTTCAGAAAGTAGTGATTGACAGTGAACCTTCTGGTACACTATTTAAACAATATTGATTCCTGGGCTTGCTAATATGTTTGTCTTTATCATAAAACTTGAGCAGACCCTCTCCATTGGCAAATGCACATAAAGAGCTGGTTGGGTGACCTTCCAACCCTGGATGAAACACATTAGATTTCATCACACTGCAACACCGGCCCTCAAAAATTACCCTGAAGTACATAAAGATAAGATCATAATCATGGAAACATAGAATGGTTTGGGTTGGAAGGGACCTTAAGTCTTTTTTTCAGCCCTTGCTACAGGCAGGGACCACCTTACACTGGACCAGATCACTGCCAACCCATCCAACCTGGCCTTGAACACTTTCAGGAATGGGATAATGATGCTTGAACAAGTTAGCACCTCACATACCATTTATACCCATGCTGTGCCAGACTGTGAAGGGTAAAGTTGTCCTCTTCTTGTCTTATTGCAAAGCAGGAGCATTAAACAGTAAATTGCTTGGTTTCTGCTCTTTAGTCTTTTTAAGTCATTATATACTTCACAAATGCTTCTCCCTTCATCAGGAAATATCAATTGAGTTAGCACAGAAAACTCACTAACTTACTCCAGGAATGAAATGCTGGCTCAGATTCTTGTCTACTACGGTGACTTGCAGTAAGACAATTTTGTCTATAAAGTTAACTTCGCAGAATTTATGCAGGTTTTCAGTGTTGGGTTTTTTAAGCCCACCACCTTTCAGATCTGGGTATTGATCCAGAAACAAGGTGTGAAAAGAAATGAAGCAGAGTCCTCACACTCAGACAGAACCTCCAGCCCTTGATGTTATGTTGACTTAAGTCATGCTGGAATTGTTGTCAAGAGTTATGGACAGAAAATGTCTACAGAAAACCTGAATGCCAACACAATATGAGGGCTACAACTGACACATTGATATGTTTCTCTAAAAAACGAAGGGAAAACCACCAGCAACTGGACTGCATACTAAGTCCATAACTAGATGTGGGCACAAGAGCTGTTTATTTAATGGGAAGATCATGTGTGGAAGAATATAGAGTAGGGCTCTAAGGACATAGTCAAGCACTCCAGAATGGACTGAGGCACCATGTGTTTCTGCAACATGGTGGGAAACCTGTTCCCACCCTGCTCTCTGGAATGACTCGCTGCATACACAGCTTCAAACCCGGCTTTTGTCTCACGGATAATTACAAAAATAATAAATAGTGTTTAATAATGTTGATCGAGTAGGATGTTCAACATACATCTTAAAATTAAAGGGAAAACAGCCTGATGGTTTGGGGCAATTTGCTTATGAGTATATGACTTCTCCCCTGGCTTATGAATATCCCAGTGCTCCTCAGCCCTCTCGCTGCGTGAGACCATTAATTCTCGTCTGTCACGAATCTGAGATCCGATGGAGGGAGATGCGTGGGAAGCTTTGACAGAGCAGTTGATGCCTGTAAAAAACAAGTGTTTCTCATGCAGAAGGTGGACTTGGCAGCAGGGTGGTCACTGTCCTGCTGGGACCCTCTGCCCAAAAGCTCAGGGGAGATGTGCAGCAAGAGATCAGCAACAAGAATGGTTTTCAAAGTAGTAAAATCATTACTGTTGCACTTCTAGAGACAAAACCACCGAGGTTAAAACATAAAAACACTTCTTGGATACCATACAGAGCAAGGGTGGCCTTAGAAGGATGGTGAGGACACAGAAGGGCGCTGTGAATTTGTACTCTATAAATTAACTAAACTTTTTTTTTTTTTTTTTGCATTTTCTAAGGGAAAATTAATATGCATAAAAAGTTCCTTGATTAAGCCTGTATTTCTTTGCTTGACTCTTAAAATGTACTTGAAATGCTTACCCTTTCTCTTATCAAAAAAATCAAGGCTTTCCCAGTGAGTCCTGGGGAAAATCCTAAGCAACTGGGAGACACAGCGGGATGCAGCAAAGATCAGGACCAGTTGGAAAGGGAAATTCCATCTGATGGAGATGCCAGATTTAATGTATCTTCAAGCTTCAGTTCACTGGGCTTTTTGGCTGGAGATTTTGCCTTCCTTTTTTTCCCTTCATTTTTTTTTTTCCCTGAAGCAGGAGGGATGTAATCCACAGTAAACCAGAGAAACACCATGGAACTCCCTTTTTCCAACTGCCATACTGTCCATGCTTAGAGCATTTGGTGCAGAGGAGAGGATTAAAGACATGGATGGGCATTTAAAAAAAAAAAATTAAATGATTTAAGATCATGAATCCCAGCACAAACAGAAAAGAACTGCAGTAAATCTTAATAGTAACCACCTAATTTAAAACAAAACAAAACAAAACAAAACAAAAAAAGAATTCTGTTGATTTTATGTTATCAAGGCCCATGACAGGTAATTACCAGGGGTGAATTTTACTTATCTGAACCACCCAAGCTGAATCTTTGACCAGTCTTTGTAGAGCTTGCCTTTCTGGAAGCAGCATTGTCCTCTCCATCTCCATGTACCTGCCCATGCACCAATGTACGATGCTCTCCTATCCAGGTGCAAATATGGGGACTTCATTATAGTCATGTGGAAAAATTATCCAAAGATGGAACCCAGCAAAGGATAAACCACAGGGCTGCAATACAAGTTATCTGGCAACAAAAGAGTGTTGAAGTTGTACGAGTGAAATTAGGAGCAGCTATCTGCTCTCTTGGTACAAAAAGTGAAAATGTGGGATAATTTTCTAGGGGAGAAAGCAGGAACTCCGTATGTGCCTCTGTGCAGGGCTTGCTATTTACCTGCTGCCTCCTGATTTGTCTGCAAGTACTTGATCAGAATTAAAATAACCAATATTTTCTCATTTTTTCAAATCCCATTTTCAGTGTTCCGCTAATGTCATACGCCAAAGCCATAGCACCTTTGATCTCATTCTAAGCCCCGAAATAACTAGGAGACATCAGTCAGCATGGCTTTGGTTTAAAAGAGATAGCACACAGTACCTGTGCTCAGTGTCATAATGCTCACAAAATATGAATGAAAAATCGTTTACCTCTTTCCCACTATTATTTGTCAAAAGAATGCATGCATAGTAAAGCTTTAGGAAAATATCTTTAATTGTATTTTGCACTGAGCACTTCTTATTTAGAACCTCTGGCTTTTTTAAGTTCTCATTCACCATATATTATAATCATAATAATCATCATAATAATAATAATTACAAACGGAAAATTTCTTTGAATAGCAAATTTTAGCCTCCTGGGACTGTCAATTGTGGATGGGCTGGTGATTGATCAGAATATTACACAATGGCGTGGTGAAATTCTTTAGTGTGATGTTGTAAAATGGAGTATTGCTTCTGTTATTTTATCCAGTTTGCTTTTATATGACAGGGTTTATTGTGCGTTATGTTGTAGCTCATTCCTCTGTTCACAATGCCTACTGATGTGTAATTATGACTTGTCTGAACTGTAAGAAGGAGCAGTAAGTGAAAGAAAATCTGCAAGCACACTTGATTTATGAGCCCTGATACTATATTACAGTCCTAATCTGCCTGCTTAACTTAGCTTCAGGCAAACTTACTGTATAACATGCTTACGATTAGCACTGAAGCAAGTTGTAGAAGATTTACTCTGTTGGAGCTATGAGACTTTTTTTAAAATGATTTAGTCATTATTTCAGTTACAGGTATGGCAATAAATTATTCCCCATATAAAGACTCTGTGTCAAGGAACAGCCATTGCAAAAAAGGCTTTTTATACAGTAACAAAGAACAGTGCTTGGAGTGTTTTCCTCACACAAAACATCTTAATGTTATTGGTCATTTTTTTTTATGATGAAACTTCTTTACACATTCTTCTCACATTCATACAATTTGTTTTATTATACTGCAGCTTTTGTAGCTCAGTACAATCTGCTTATTATAAGAATGTCTATTTGGATCCAGCGAATCTCATATTTTCAATAGTGGCCCAAAATAGAAATTACTATGGATGTGCAAATGAAAAGAAGGCCATAAAGCAATGACCTAATGTCAGGAAGAAAAGATGTAAGGAGATTTGCATTTTTTTTTAATCACCATTCATGAAGACAGATGCATTCGTTCAGTCTTTGTGAAACTATAGCATATTCAGAGCTGCTACTTTTGGTAAACTAGAGGGGCACATTATTACCCTCGAATAATAAAGATCAGTGTTGATCATTCAGGGCCTGGTTTGGGGTTCATTGAAATCATTGCCTGGCTTGCCACTTGACTTCCCTGGAATCCCTGTTATACACTATTCACTGGCAAATAAGCAAGGGATCTAAAGCTTGATCCAGGGAAAGGCTCACATCAGTCAAATGGGTGGCAATCATTCTTCTTTTCCTTAACAGAACTGCTTGCCTGAGTAAAGACAAGTGTTCTTATCAAGATTTTCTAACTGGTCCTTAGAATTTTATTCTTTCTTTGGTTTATTAGCAGTAGGTTAGTTTAAAAAAAATTGAAAATTCATGTCATAGGAAGTAAGAATACAACGAACAAATACAAAATATATATATAGAATGGATAAAATGATAATAAAATAGCTGTGTGAAAACAATGTCTAGGCATTTGTTTTTAAATGTTTTGTTTGTTAGTTTTCTTCATTAACACTGATATTGTGAATTTTAAATCTTCCTTTTCTACTTTGAAAATACCTACTTACACCTCTCTAAAAAACAATTGTGATTACAGGTGAAAGAGGGACTTTCCAGCAGAGATGGCAGTCTGTAAGTTATTCGGTGTTTTGGGCACTTCCATAGTAAAACAAAAAGGTTTCTGAGGGGCCCAGTGGAACTAAAATCATATATGAACAGTGGACAATAACATCCCTTAATTAGGAACAACAGTATTTTCAAGCTTATACTGCTTCAGTGAAGTTACCATAAACAATGAGCTTTTTATAGTGTAACAATAAAGCCTGTTAATTTCTTGGGGTTTATCTTCTAAAAAAAAAAAAACCCAAATAAGGGCTCTGCTCCATGTTATAGAGTGACCAAGGAGTTGGCTTTCCTGCAGCTGGGCTCACAAATGTAATCCTGAACACAGAAACAATGGATGTGGAAATCTGTGGTGTCCACGACCCACTCCCATCATTTACCATAATGCCATTTGGTAGCAGATGCCCTTTGCAAGGGCAAAATGCACGATCTGGGTTTTCAAGTGGTGGTCATCATGTTACAGGCATCATCCACAAGTATTTGCTGATGCTATTGACTGAACAAAAGGTTTATGAGGCAGAAGATATATTTTTCTAAATGCTGCTGTGCTACCTATAACCTAATTACCTTTACTTTAGCCAGCTGAGTATACCTGGAAACCAAATATATCATGTGGCAATTAACTTTCCTCCTTCTGGCTTAGTACACTTAAGTTGCTTATTGAAAAGGTTAAATATTGATTGAAAATGGATAATAGAACCATATTACTGTTGTATGCTAAATGGCAGAACTTGCCTGTAAAACATTTCCAGTTACCCCTCAGTAATGCAGTTAGAGAACAGCAATCTGCTGCTAAAGCACCCAGGCAAAAAATCAGGAACAAATATAAATCACCCACTACGCAGCCGTTCTTATCAGCACGCTGAGTTCACACAAACATGTTTGGAAGTTCAGTCATTAATTATCATGATGTTGAAATAATATAATAAAAATAATAATTGCTTGTGAAGCGATCTGTTGCCTCCCTCCTCCTCCGACAGAGGCTCCTCTCTGTCTCTCTCCCTTTCTCTCTTGCCATGGGAAGCCACATAGACAAAGTATCAAGTGATCACATAGCATGAACTACAGCCCCAGGCAAAGCTTGTTATTTTACTTGAAACGGTGATGCATTTAGGACCCAGAAACTGTCAATAATTTTTTCTGACTTCCAGGGGATAAAAATCCCAATTACAGGAACTTTCCTGTGAAGCTATATAGTCTAGTGCCAGATATTAATATTACGAAACATCCTTAACACCTATCAGCTCAGTTTTAACTGTAGTTTAGATCAAAACTGCGTGGATCTGGGAGATTAAGCTGATTTAGTCTAATGGTTGCTTGTTTTGAAAAGTGGAAAGTGTATCTTCAAAAAAAAAAAAAAAAAGCTGGTTGAAATAGTGTCTGTGGACAATAACACAATTTGACTTGGCATCCTTCAGCCAATTGGCTTCAATAAGATTGTTAATGTAGATTCAAGGGCCTTTGGCCACTTTTCTCCCTATATTTTTTTTTCTACACAACATGGGTTTATTTTCCTAAGCCGTCACAGCAAGGACCTTTTCTGAAGGAATGGGTTGACAAAGTGTTTTTTAGGCTCGGTCCCTTCATTTCTGGGATGTGGGAGATGAAGTCAAACATGTAGAGAACTGTGCAGAAAAAAAATATCAGTTCTTATGCTCTACCCCCGGGGAATCACACTGGAGATTAAAAAATAGACAGAGAAAGCATGAAAAAATTAACCTTGCAGAGTATGTCCTCAGTGAGGGGCCATGGAAAGGATCAGTGGTGGGGTGATATCAGAGGAGAAACCACACAGCCACTATGAAAATCTTTGGGAAAAGGAAGTGGAAGGCCTTTCCATCCCTTCAGTGGTTTTCTCTCTCCTGCTCACCTGCAAGGAGCTCCGTCCTCTCTCCTCACCTCGCACCAGGAACGCTCGCCAACATTATTCCTGGTGCACTCCCACCACGCTTTCCCATCTGTCCCACTCCTGGGTAGTGAGAAAGTGATGATATAACTTGACTTAATACCACAATAACATAACCACGGCAGAAAGAGTTCCTCCCACTCTGCACTTCTCCACTGTTTCCTCCATCAACTGGTGACTACATATCTGACTCTTATCTCTATATATGTGAAGTCTGGTCTTATTTTGTTTTCTCTTCCTCCCCCCCTCCGCCCCCTTTTATTAACAATATTGGACTCACATAGAATTATTGGTTGTTAATAGACCAGTGCCAATATATCTCTTAGGAATGGACAGATGCACATATGAGGCTGCACAAGGCATAGCTAACAAATGTGTTTATTATTGACAGAATAAGAACTGCCATGCTAGCAGATTAAAAGTTAACTGCCTGAGGTTTCCCCCTCCCGTTAACGGTTCATAGTTTTGTAATTTCAGGTCGGAGACAAACTAAGTCTAGAGATGTAAAGCAGAGTCCAAGTGGCCACAGAGGTGAGACTGCAGTGACAGCAACACAGGATTAGTTCTGCTCATTGTGTTGTAGTTTTGTAAAGACAACCTGGGATGAAATGATGATAAAAGTAATTTTCACAATAAAGTGTTTCCTGGACATCTCATGCTTGTTACTCAGTGTTTTCCAGGTATAAATATCAAATACATAATTGCATAGCATTACCTTCCTTTCAGTAACTGTATTGCTGTAGTTGTGTGGGTCTGAGAGTGTATGAGAGACACAGTTTATGGGGGTAAACAATACCTCAGCACTATATTTGTCTTTTAACTTTGCTTCTTTATTTTAGCATGAGATGGGTTGGTTTATTGTTGGTTTGTTTGTGGTTCCCTAATTTTTCTTTGGATCCAATTTACCTGATGCCTTCGAATTATATAGATTTAACTCCATATGATATGTGCACACCTTGTGTTCCTTTGGCTCAGTGGAAGTGGATATTGTGTATTTACAAAAGGTTCCCAAATAGGTAATTACCTTTGGAGACAAGATTAAAGTGGCTTTCCTTGTTTAATATTTCTTTCCCTGCACTTCCAAATCAAAGTTTAATAGAAATAATAATCAGACATCTCTTCCAGCATTACAAAAAAAAAAAAAAAAAAAAATCTTTGTAATGTTAGAGAGACACAAAATTATGCACCAGTTGTACTGTCAGGTGCTGAAATCCTAATACAAACATGAAGAGACAAGAGAACATGTAAGATGTATGAGCTTTGATACAGGAGTTGAGCTTTTTGTTTGTTCAGGAAATTATTTTAGCAGTTTCCCGTACCTATTTTGAAACCTTGGCATTTGGGGAGTTACAAAGTTCTATGCATTTTAATTTTTCACAAGAAGTAGAACAGCTTCAGAACTAACAGAATGACTGTGTATTTTATTTTCAATATGACTGCAAAAAAAGGTGTCTTCACTGTGGTTAATTATTAATCTTTCCTTGTGTAAAATGGCATTATCTTTAAAAAAAAAAAAAAGAGAAAAAAAGAAAAAAGAAAAGGGAATGGAAAGGAATGTTTTTCTGTTATCTCCTTGGTTGGTTGGCTTGGGTAATGAGGATCCAAATGAACCTTTTGCAATTTATATTTTATCGTGCCTAAACCTCCACGTTGTGCAAAATATTTCGAAAGCTTTTCCTTGATCGAACTGTAATGCTGCTTAAATATGTTGGGCAACACGTACCCCACCTTCTTGCTTTGTGCCAAATGAACTGCAGCATTCCAATATGGTGCCACATGTCCATGGAAGCCCGTAGCGCTTCTAACAGGTGCTGCCGGAACGCGCCTGACAGAGATATCGACAGGAAGGTCATCTGTGAAAACAAACACCCCAAATATCACTGGAAGGTTACCTTAGCATGGCTGGGGTGCTGCAGCACCCAAAAAAGAGGTGATGTGTTATTTGTTTTCCTGGGATAAATCAGGAAAAAAGTGCTTTGGGAGGAAGGTTTAGGAGGAAGTTAGTGAGGACATGAGAACGAGAGCTTGAAAAGCTGAAGAGTGATAAAAGGGATTAAGACACCTTCAGAAGGGCACCTCTTTAAATTGAACAAATTGGACATGGAATGAGCTGCTGCTCTGCATCTTCTTGCATGAAAATTTGTTTCTTCCAGTGTAGTAAAGGCATAAAATATGGAAGAAAGACAAAATACGGAAGAAACAAATAGTATGGAAGAAACATAACAGACCATAACTTAACTATAAAGGGTGGTGGAGCTTAAGTTCTTTTATGAGGGCAAAGGTATTTTGCATAATTATTATTGCATTTGTACTCACTAAAGTGTTCTCAGGGTGGAAAAAAACTCCATAAACAAACCCCAACAAACATTCCCTGCGTTTAGGCTGGGACTCCGGCAATCTGTCCTCGGCATCGTTCTTGGCCTTTGTCTGACATTTATGGTCTTATGTTTATCGTTGTGAGCACAGACCCATTTTGCTCCCTCTCCTCTGCCCCTCCCTGCTCCTAACGTGGCATCTGAAGCTGTTAAAATTATAATTAACGGGGCTGAATTTATCTGGGATTGATTCCCACAAAGGGGCTTCAGCAGATTCTCCTGCAAACTGACACCGTGCAGCCCAACAATGCATGGCAACGCTTTATATCTTATTTGTATTTAAAAGTCAGATATTTTGTTCTGGATAAACTTCAGAAATGCTCTTCAATTCTCAGTGAGGCAAGCATTTCAATTTTCTGCAATATTAGCAGGGGTAACTAATGATGGCTAATTTTTGCCTGTAGTATTTCCCTCAATCTGCTTGTGCACTTTCAGTTACTCTGGCAGCAGCAGCATTTGTACATTTTCTGGTCACTAAACACTCAAGTACAATTGTAAGTGATCAGTTTACAGTTGGCCAACAAAAGAGCTGCGGGAATGTCTAAAAGAAAAAGAAATTTGAATAAATATGCATGTGTATAGCCCATATTCTGTGGGCAAGAGACAAGGACAGAGGGCAACTCAAATATACTTTAGCTATCAGAATTTATTTTGAAAAATAAGATCATATATTTATTCTGCCATAGGCAGGTCTGGTATAAATCCAAACCACACAGACTTTGAAAATACATTAATATGTTTCTTTATGTTGAAGGTAAATCCTCTTAATCCTTTTTTCATTGATTATTATTTCCTCAATATGTTTTTAAAAATATGTTCAATCTTTATGTTTGAGACAGAGGCAATATAAGTTATATATGAGAATAACACCATCTCATTAAGGAATTTGAAAGCTGTTGAGTTCAAAGAAGATATTTTAGATAGGAAGATATGATTTTCATAATGCATTTTTATAATGCACAATTGCATAACTGTGTCAGAGTCCTTTCACTGATAATACCTTGAAAGTGTGAGTCTTCAATATAATTTGTTAATCCCCCCAACTCATGGGCTATTGCGATGAACTAAACATAAATGGCAGAGAAATCTTTTTAAAAGCGGAGGCAACTCACTTGTGAACTTACTAATTATTATTTCCCAGTGAAATTTAATTATTGCCTTGCATTTTAGATGGTGCTGTTTGTGATGGAGTGGTAGAAGTAGCTCAAATTAAATCAGAACTCTGTGGAGACAGTTCAGCAGCTCATGTCACAGGGAAGCTTTCCTTAGAAATCTCCCATCCTGCAAAAGATATTCCTCTGTTTTTCTGTGAAGAGGTGTCATCGCTCGTGACAGTGTTCTGGAGACATAATGCCAGAGAAACAGGGGGATGCACTGTGGGACTTGCATGTTTTAGACTAAAATCATCTGAGATGCAGGAAACCTGCACAGCTTCGTGCCTCGATCAGATCAAATCAATGTGCACTAAAAGGGAAATCCGTCACATTAAGTATCAAAATATTAAAGGCTAAATTATGGCTTTTGCAGCGACAGCCTCCCGGGGCACGAGCAGAGGTGCAATGCTCGGGCGGCCGCTGCCGAGGGCACTGCAAAGTGCCGAGGTGCTCAGATGTCCTCCAGGGACACCGGGAAAGGCACTTAGGAGAGGCATCTCTCTAACACAGAGATGCTGAAAGAGATACCCCTGCTGAGCACCACCTTCCTGGTACTGGATACCACTGGCAGGATCTGACCCCTGAGTATTTCATCGTTTGCTTATGGCCGGGGGGAGTGATTTAAATGTCAGGCATTATTACTCCTCTTTATAAGGGTACAGAAGATTCTTCTGCTGATCCCTCCTATTCCTGTCTCTGGTCATTAGGAGACACAAACACAGGCTTCTTCCCCTGCTCCTGCCAGCCACAATCTTGCTAGTTGTAAAACGCCTCTTCTGCCCCTCTCTGCCACCTCCAATAGCTCCCAAGTGCAGGAAAGACATCCTGACTGCGTGGATTCAGAAAGGCAGGAGACAGAATGTTTTGCTTTCATTGTCTATTGCTGTGAAAAGAAGCCACCATATCTGATTCTTAGTGTCAAGGCCATAACCTCAACTGGTAAATCCATGTAAATTCACAGAATTAGGACTTAGGACTGCAGCCGTGTCTGGCAGGTGGTCCTGCTCTCCTTTCTCGCCTCTTGATGCTGATGATTATAATATACTGCTGAGGTTGTGGAAAAAGGTGAAAATTCAGTTGCTTTAAGCGCTGCACACATGCACATGTGTGTATAAGGTATGACAGAAATAGATCATAGAATCACAGAATGGTTTGGGTTGGAAGGGACCTTAAAGCCCATCTCATTCCACCCCCTGCCATGGGCAGGGACACCTTCCACTAGCCCAGGTTGCTCCAAGCCTCGTTCAACTTGGCCTTGGACACTTCCAGGGATAGGGCAGCCACAGCTTCTCTGCCCAACCTCTGCTAAGGTCTCACCACCTTCACAGGCCATTTCTCCCTTATCGCCAATCTGATCCTTTGCTCTGTCCATTTGAAGCCATTCCCTGTGTCCTGTTCTTCCAGGCCTTGTCCCCAGTCCCTCTCCAGCTCTCCCGGAGCCCCTTTAGGCACTGGAAGGGGCTTTCAGGTCTCCCTGGAGCCTTCCCTTCTCCAGAGGAATCCCCCCAGCTCTCCCAGCCTGGCTCCAGAGCAGAGGGGCTCCAGACCTTGGAGCATCTTTAAGACCTCTTTTAGACCTGCTCCAACAGGTCAGTGCCATGAAGCATCAGTAGTTTCAACCTGATTATTAAGCAGTGCAATGTTATAGATAACATTAAAAGTGCCAATAATATTTGGAGTTAAATTTTCATCTGTTCTTAAAAGGTAAGTTTTTCTGGGAGCTGTGAGAGCTCTTGCCAACTGTGACACAAAAACTGGAGAGATCAACCCAGGCCTCCTGATTCCGGCCCATTCTGCCTTCAGCCATGACATCAGGATTTTTCATTAAATCTGTTTCACAAACAAACTGTTGATTTTGGATAAAATGTAGCATCTATCTTGGGGTAAATTTACATGCATTGTTTAAAGAGTTACAGTCCAGTCGGCGCATTTCAAGCGAAACACAAAATTGTTTCTAATCTGATGGGAGAGCTTCTTTGTTGAAGTCCAGGCTGGAGACTACAGTGAGTCACCAGAAAGTGTTTCTCTCAGCAGCTTTAATTCCCCCTTGACCATTGTGTTGGAACACATGGCACTAGAAGAAAACGAGAGCCACCATTTTAGCACAAGGGCATGTATTTTTACTGAGTCAGATTCTTTTGTATGTTTTCAGTCACAACTCTTGGAAATGTGTGTAAATGCTGTGTTGGTGCCAATTCTGTGTAATCTGTGAATCACAACCTATGACTCAATCAACCTGGAAGTGTAATGTTATTACTTGTCTCTTCTGGGGGAAAAAAAAAAAAAAAAAATAAAAATGAAACCCTAAGCAAAATCAGAGTTCAGATTTAATCTGGAGAAACAACCAGGAATCTGTGTGCCTAACTGGAGCTCTTGAATTCAGAAGTCCATCAGAGTTGGTTTTCTTCTGACACTCTCAGTATTTCACTGCAGTTCAGAGGAGGAGAATAGATGAATGCATGTTCTCAGGTTGACTTCTTCAATGTGATTGGCAAAACAAAATTGTAAAAAAAAAATTAAAAAAGAAAAAGAAAAAAATCACAAAACTGTCAGAAATGCAGTCTAGTTGGACCTTAAGAATATCTGAATTTCAAGAAGTTGCCTGTGTTTCACAGCTCAGTTAGGATTCTAGCTCATTTGAGAAGGATGAGAATATTTGCAGGTGAATTTGTGGCTGTGATGAACTCAGGAATTCCTTGTCTGACTGACTGAAACAACCTCCCTTGAGAAAACCTAGGGAAAGAGAAGGAAAGGCACGTGCAGATCCAACCTCAGATTTCCATCTCTTCTTCCAACACAAGAAGGAAAAAGATCTTCCTTCCTATGTCATAGCACATCACAGAATATCTGCCCCCTATTTCTGCTTGACCCAAGGGATAGAAACAGGTTGGATCCATGAAAACTTGTGCCACCCTGGATCAATTAGCAGATAAAATTTGTGACAAGGAAAAGATCCAGAGATGACAAGTTACAAAGCTGACTTGTCTCACTGATGCTTCTTCCAGCATCATCCATAGGAATTTAATGATGGGTAATGGAACAGGAATAATATTTTGATATAATGATATTATTGGAAGTTGACTCCAGTTTGGAATTCCCACAGTATGATTTCACTTTTATGGGCCAGGAGAACATCACAGAACAGAGAATATATAAATTAGTTTCCTAAGAAAACAAAATTAATTACAAACAGACCTTTAAAATGAGAACAAATATTTAAAAAGAAATTAAAATCTTCTTTTATCTGTTTTCTGATTGCAGGTCAGCACTTACAGATTGGTTGAACATTGAATATAGCATAATATATGTAAATAGATTAACAATTAGATTTAAGGGAAATGCTAATATTTGGTGGTTACAAATGAGGTCGTGGCTATTTCTTATGGTTTCTCCTAATAGAATTGTATATTTGTCTTTCAGAAATGTCACTAAAAGGACCATAGGAAAAGCTATACAAACAGTTCTTTGTTGTAGTCTTTCTTAAAGTATATGTAGAATTTTGAGATAATTTAAAATTTGTGCTTTTTATTTATTAGTTTGGGTGTTTTTTCCTCTCTTCTCTATTGTTGTTTTCTGCTTGATGGTTGATTTGCACATAAATTCTTTCTGCTATGTTGAAAGTCACACGGGATCTGGCCCTCAGGGGAAATATTCACAAGAGATTTGGTAAAATATTGGTTTATATTAAACTGAATTTTCCACAGCAGAACAAAAAGAAAATGTGTTGTTATGGTCATTTTAGTTCTCTGTATTGCATAATTGATAAAGAAGGAGGGAAAATCAGATCTTCAAATCTAACTCAACTGATAAACATTTTTGAAAATACTGGAAGACAAGAAATATGTTTAATTTTTTAATATTTAAATTAATCAAAACAACATTATGAAAGTAAAAATAGATAATTACACAAGTTAATGTCCAACCAGATATAACTTGTGACATTTGAATATTTATTTCTTCATTGACAGAACAGAATTTAATTGTTGGTGGAAGACAAAAATTGAAAATAAACCTCATGCTAAAATTTAAATTTTTTAATTGTCTTTGTCTTTGAGTGTGGGAAACCCTGTGCTGTGGTTTGGGATCACACATAAGCATCATATCTAACACAAAAATATTGTTTAAAGGTGAATATACAGAAAAGAGAGTATTTTTGTTGTGATTCCTTCTCTGAAATTATGGATCCAGTTGACTACCAGAAAATATGAGTTATCTAATCAGTACTTTGGTTCACCAAAGAGGTCAGTCAAACAAATGAGGGTTTTCCTGAAGCTGAAGGCTAGACAGGGATTTCCAAATGTCTCATATCCAAATGAACTTCTTTAAGCAGAAAAAAACAACTACATTGAAGGGAAAGTAAATCCTTCTTTCACAACAGGATCTATTTTTGGAGGGGGTCGGAGCTTTAGACAAAAATACCACAACAAACAAGCCACAGAAAATCAGAACTCCCTATTGCATTCAGGTTGCAAACATATTTGCATTGACTTTTAGCTGGAAAGTAATCTGGCATATAGAAACCAATAAATGTTGGGTTTCCAGTGGTTTCCACCTGTTAAGGAGTTGTGAGACAGCAGTACCCTTTTCAAAGCCATTAATAATGAAGAAGGTCAATATCTAAACAGATATATTGAATTACAGACTGTATCATTACAATAACAGAGTTTTTGTGTTGCAGGTGATTTTTTTTTTCTGCCATTTGACCCTTTTTAGCTAATTAAAATGAACTGTTTAATTTTTTGATAATGTTAAGGATAGTATCGTGCTGTGTATTCCAGTGGCTACAGTCCTCAAAATGGGTAAAAAAAGATCCTATCCACTGCAGCAAAGTGTATATTGATTTTTGTTAACTTTGCAGCTCCAGTCACTCAACTAAAATTCCCCAAACACCAAAAAAACCCCCAAAATAGTTAACCCAACAGTCCTTCTTAAACACAACAGCAATTTTTTTTTCATATTATTATCAATTTATGTGAGTTTAGGGATATATGACTTATAGGAACATTAGGAATTTGGTGTTTGTGCTCTGCAGTTAATCTGCAATATTTCAATATTATAATCATTTCATTACTAAAAAGGTAAGGAGTGGGACAGTTCATTCATTTGATGTTATGTATTTTCCCCTTACGTTTCAAAATCCATAGTAAAATCAAATTCCAAAGCCAGGAAATCTGCTGTCGGCATCTCCCATTGACATTTTGTGTTTGTGTAAAGGGAAATCAGGTCAAACCAAGGCACCAACGGCATCACAGCCCTGTTTCTGCAAACTATTTTGTCACTACAGAATGTGGTGATTTCGTTGCATGTGTTCCAGTTTTCTGAAATTAGTGGTTGATCTCAGTGTGTTTGAGAGCTGAATCTTTGCTGTCTGAGACCTTAAAAAACACTTCCTGTAAAGGTTTAATCCAAACCCCGTTGCCTTCAATGGTAATTGAATTAGATCCTAAAGACACACATAAAGTTGATTTCCTTGTATCAACAGGGTGTGATTCCTAATAGTCTTCAAAATAATACAGAAGCGTAAAACATGAAATTTAAGGAAAAAAATCAAATTAAAGTCTCTTCTCATACTCAAACTGTAATTTTAGTATGAAGTTCCTTCAAAATCAACACACTTTCCTCTTCAGCTAATTTATTTGGTTCAATTAGCAGCAAACACTCCATTGATTCTTGTCCAACAAAGGAAAATTCCATAGTTCAAATCTCTCTGAAGGAAAATCTCGTTCATTTAAGTATAGGAATTATGGTTGCAAAATGAAGCGATTTTCCTTAGCAATCTAAGCCAAAAAACCCTCATTTGAAGTGAAACTACCTTTGAGTGGAAGATTATTTTTCCCAAACTATATGCCTGTTAGCCAGGAATAGACATCAAAATTTCCTTTGGAAACTACCTTCTAAAGGGGTAGTGAAAAATCCATTAGGACTATTATTATTATTCATAATATTAATAGTAATAATAACAAAAGGGAATAATTATGATCTTGCTAAACAGGAAAACTATCTAAAAATATGCAAGGGCATCACCCTTCTGGTTTTGGAAGGTGGGGAGAACTGGCAATGGGAAAGTGAAGTAAGATACCACAGCTTTAGGTGAATTCTGTAATTCAGATCATGGATTAAAGCAGATAAAAAGGCTGAAGAGCAGAAATGTTCCTGTTTCTCTCGCTGCTCAGCCCATCACATATGTGACATGTAAATTCAAACCCATGGCTTTCACCAACCGGCCAGCTCGAGTACAGTATGTGACACTTTCTCAGATTCCTACTGACATGCAGATATTGCCAAAAATATCATGTCCAACTTTGCACAAAGCTCCACAGGCACAGAAATATTTATTAAAAAAAAAATTGTCTTCAGAGAAGAATGCTGGGCTCCAGGAGAGAGGGGGTTTTATGTTCCAGATTTTGCTGTCAAAGATTACGCTGTCTCACAAAATGTGTGCTGAGCCTCTTTGGCGAAATCTTTGCCCTTAATATTTGATGTTTGCTTAGTTTTGTTTGTTTGCTCGGTTTTATTGCTGTCAGTGTTATTTCTGGTGACTACATGACTCAGAGGGACTAGAAATAAAATTAGAGACTTTCACCTCTAGGTCAACAGTTTCATTCTGGCCCAGAATACAGGGACCTATGTAAAATAACTCATTGATCTCACTCCAGTTCCCAGTTGGCAAATGTGCCTATTGCAAACCCCGTCCTTAAAATGGGCAATAAATTGTCATCCTTTGCAGCAGTCCCAGAAGTGAGCTCCGTGTTTGCATTGGTCTTGCTACTGGATCACCCTCTCCAGGAGATGGGTTTCTCCTGGGCTTGGGTGTGTGAGGAGCTGGAGGATCCTGGAGGTGGATTTTCCTTTCTTTCTGCCTGTGCTCTCTGCCGGAAGGCAAACCAGAGGACTAGGTTTTGCAGTGGAGTCTCCCAAATCATAAGGAATCCTTTAGCCAGGTAGTCAGAGGTAGTCTCAGAAGCATAACTCTGCTAACCAAGGCTTTGTTTTTCAAAGGATGTGGTCTTGACCTGCATCAGAAGCGTTCTCTCCCTGGTTAACACCATTTACATTTCTCCCTAATTAGTGGGTTTCCAAATAAATTGCCTAATTCATAGAGGAAAAAGGTGCTGAAGCACAAAGAATTGGGTAGCTCTGTCTTTGAAATTACCTGTTTGACCTGCTGCTTCCAGACCCCAGCTCTGAGATAACAGCTTTGCCCCCCACTGAGATCAGAGCCTGCATCTCTTTTCTCAAATGAAACACACAAAAAATTGCATCACTGTGATCCATAGCAGTAACAGACACTCCTGTTTCTATATGAAGATTTGAGGAGGGAGGGAGCTGTTATATTTCATTTTGGTATTATTATTGATCATAACAGGTGTTTTGAACTGAAGACCCCCATGGCTTAGAGGAGTCTGTACAAACCATCAGCTACAACTGCAACAGGGGCTTCACTGGTGCTCACAGAAGAGCTATCCAAGATTTTGTAGATCCCTGGACACTTGTAATGCTCCATTCCTCAGCCCATTGCGAAAGCAGGAGCGTTTAGCTTGCGATCTCAGCAGCACAGCTCCTTGCTGGATTAATTTATTTCTCTTCCCTATCAATTGTGTAGGTTTATAACCACTTTCCCCTTGTATTTGGAACACATTGCCATTGTACAGGTATGACTAAGTACTGTCTGCTCCCATTGAATCTGGGATCATTTGTCTTCCCTGATCCAGGCTGGCTGCACTACACGACAGCACACAGTGACAGTAATTTGCACTGATCTGCCCCCACTGCTAGTCCTGCTGCTACAAATAGCAATTGATTATAATGCTGTAGTGTTATTGACTGTCACTATGAACACAAGCTTTATTTCATTTTTAAAGTAACATGCCACAGATTTACTTAGCAGGCATGGAGCAATAACGGCAATTAAAAAAAAAAAAAAGGAAAGAAAAGAAAAAAGAACAAAATCAAAACAATTTGAGGCGGGGAGGAGGCAGAGGCAGCATTGCATAAAACACCAGAAAATTAATTAATGTTACCAGATGATTATGATACTGCAGATGAGCAGAAAAGCTATAGCAGGATGAATCTGTTCATATTTCAGAGAAGCAATCCTGATTTACATCACCTGAGGATTTTACATGAAGCATTCAGGTCGTGGAAATCTCTCAAATCCATCAGATTCTGGGGAAAAAAAGTCAGTCTATAAAAATCGTCATTATTATTATGGTCAAAATATGATTCTGCCGAAGCAGCAAAATGTGCTAATGCTGCACTGGATTTGCCTCTTCCTCCACCTCTCCCTCCCCTCAGTTCAGGATACAGTTTTTGATCCAGGTTGTTAAGAGAGATCCTATTTCATACATCCCTACGTTCTCTTTCTGAATCTTATGTTCTTAGAGCATTAATCTGCAGGATTGTCCCTAGAGTCCATTTGAGATGGGCACAGAAATTTAGTTCAGGTAATTATCCTTTCTTTCCAAGTGAATTAAGAAACCAAGAATTCCTGCTTATCTGACAGAAGTGTAGCTTTCCCTCCTTAATGCTTGTCACCTGCGAGACAAGTCACACAGGTAAATCTCAAACTGTGCCTTTGTGCCCCATCTAAAGTGGATTTTGGATGTCTCTGTGGAGCAATACTCCAAGGATGCTGTAGTTCAGAGAAAATGGTAATGTCTGTGTATAAAATGTGAATTACTTTAATAGGCTTTGGCAGCACAACTCTCAACAAGATGATCCACCCCTGCTAATCTAGTTCGTACGGTTTCGCTCTCTCTCTCTTTTTTTTTTTTCAAAGTCTGAATATAATTTCTCTAAGCTGCAATTTATAATGCTAACATTTTACCTTCATTAAGGAGGGGAAGAAAGCTTCTCAGAGACTCTATTGAGCTGTTGAAGAACGTCTCACATTGAAATTCTGATTTAGAGATAGTCACAATGCATCTGCTTTGCATACCTTTGCCCTTTCAACCCCTTTTTGTGATATAAAGAAGCACACAGCTTGCAGAGTAGCTGGTAAGTCTCCTATCCATGGTGGGGGGTTTTAGCTTTTTTTGCATGTATATACAAGGTCAGATTTATTTCCTTCCCTCTTTAGGCAAGACAACTTCTGTATCCTCAAAAAAACAACCTTTATGGGGAATCACTGGTGTGGTGGTGGTGGTGTTACTTAGAGCAGCACTGAATATGGGAGGTTTATCCTATTTTCTGTTTTAGGTTTCACTTACACATTTTGTGCATCCTTATTTGAGACAAAATGTCTAAAAGTTGTATGTTTCATTGAAAAATGGGGGAGTCAGGATGGCTGCACCTCAAATTGTTCACAAATCCTGCTTTTCCTGACTTTGGGGTTTCTTTTGGTGGATTTTTTTTGTTGTTTTCTTTTGATTTGCTTTTTACTTTGCAATGCTTTGAATCTGATTAAGGTAACACAGGGATTTTGTGGTGTATTCTAGTGAACAGCAAATCCAGTCTTCATTCCTTGAATGTCTGTTGCTTCCTATGACCCATGGGGTTCATATATGAGCAGATCACAGGATCCTGCAGAAGATGTCCTGGCTCACATCCTAAACTGGGGTGCAAATCTTCCTGCAGCTGTAAGCCAGCCAAAACCATAAAAAATTTCTCGTCCTGCCTTTTAAAGAATTACTTATTGTGACTGTAATGTGGTGGAAACGGGAGGAGGGGGGCCAGAAAAGCTGCATTTGAGGGGTTTTCCTTATATATGCATTTCAAACAGAGTGATCTTTTAAAAAGGAAATTACAGGTATCATTCGTTTTGCAACTCTTCCACAGCTCAAATTAACGCTTAAGCAGCTATGTATTTATCAATTAGCATTATTTCTCTATCCCTGTCTGACTCTCTGTATTGTTGTAACTCCATCAAATAGTCATTTCCTTTTTTTATGGTAATAATCCCTTCAAATTCACTCCTTTCATCTCGATCCCTGTATGTTATTTGTTGTTCTGCTAAATCCCTATTACAGAGGCCTAGGAGTTCCAACGGCCTTGTGAATAATTAGAAATGTTTTATCCCTAAGCTTCAAAAGGGTGCTAGAAATAATTATAAGCAAACATTTTATGTAGCATTCTGTATCAATCCAATCCCAGCTTTACGTTGTTTGTACTTTAGATAGTGAGGGAGAGGGGGAAATTCTGGTTACCAACTCCAACAGCAGTAAGGGGATGGATGTTGATGTTGCTGTAGCTTTTGTCTTCCCTCTCCTCGCTGCTCCCGAAGTTGGGATCTTAGTACATCCCAGGGCTTGTGGCACCTCTCGTCTCATAAAAGTACAGTTACTTATTGGTCAAACAAAATTAACTCGGATATTTTATCATAAACCTATTACATACTCTCTTGCCAGCAACATGACCTGCACTATGTGTAAATAATCCCACATCAAACCAGAGAAGAAAGCCCAGGTTTTGCAAAGTTGAAAGCTGATTATTTAGTCAAGACTAGATATGTCAGCGCATCTTATTCCCTAGTAAATTCTGGGAGCTGTAGCAGCTCTAGCTGTCCTTCAGCGGACCAGACTCAAGCCACAAAGTTTTTACACAGAAGGCAAGGAGAGAGAGCTGTATCTTGAAAGCCTACAAAACTAATTGGAACACACCCAATGTCATTACATTTGACAGCATTTTGAGAAATACCCAATCACTTTGTCATCAATTTTCAATTTTGTCAAGAGAAAGTAGCTTTTCATTGGCAAACAACCTGCTGTCCCCACAGTATTTGTGAAAGTGTCCTGGCAGAGAGTAGTGTCATCTCCAAGAACATTTTTCAGCCTCACTTTCTCTATAAAACTTTTATTGAGGAGTTTTTTTTAAAAAAAAAAAATCCTTGAAAATTGTGTTAAGATGAAGGGTTTTCATCCTGAAGACACCAAACATTTATGGCCCAGTATAACAAAGGACATAAATATATGATTAACTTGAAACTTGTCAGCAGTCCTTCTAGGTTTGGTGATAAGGAATTTTATCTATTCACTACGAAGGTACTGTAAAAGTTTAATGTTGAAAAAGAATGAATTGGTGTTAAAAAAAATGGAGAAAAGAATTCAATCAATATAATGAGGATTCATGTGTGAAAAGCAAAGAACAATGTGGAGATCAGGAGTAACACAACAACACCTTTTTACCAATTTGCTGCTTTGGTCTCCTTCTCTCTGTGGTGAATTCATTCATCCTTTCTCTTCCTTTTCCAGGACAAAAGGCAGTGTGGTATCAGCTCTTGTTTTGCTGGATATGCATATTTTTATCCTATTTCTGTATTTTTATCAATTTGCTGCTTTTGACAGTAGATCTGTAATTTTCTCATTTCCCCACTGCACATTGTGAAGTCATGGTATGATGAACAATGTTAGAGGGAAACCAGATTTATTAGATATGGTTTTTAGTGTTTGCAACACATGGACTATGTAAGAGCTGGTGGAAACATTTTCAAAGGCACAGCAGAGAAGAGGGAGTTTACGAAAAAGAATTTGTCTCAACTGATAGAATCAGGTGGTGGACTCTTCTCAGCCCAGGAGCAGCACCACAGTATGTCTCTGAAGGCAAGTTCATGAGGGAATTCAACAAAGGAAACCCTTCCTTTGATGGGTCCTCTGGAAACTCTAACAGGCACTGGGAGATCTGAAAATCTGTGGGTGCCACATCTCTAGAAGTGTTCAAGGCCAGGTTAGATGGGTCTTTGAGTAACCTGGTCTAGTGGAAGGTGTTCCTGCCCATGACAGGGGTTTGGAATGAAATGGTTTTTGAGGTCCCTTCCAACCCAAACCATTCTAGGATTCTATGATTGGCAAATGTCACATGCTTTTGGCATCTTCTTTGACATAGACACTGCCCTTGATGGGAGTGACTTATTGCAAGTCAGGTTTTTGTTTCTTTAAGACCATCTTTGTTTCATACCTATAATCACCTTTAAGTTCCTCAGACCAGTTTTATAACAGAAGGGATAACATGAGAAAGAGCATAGGAGGTGAACATTTTCCTTGCCTAGAACAAAAATACAGGTGGTTACCTGTGGCTGTGGAGCTGGTGCACTGAAGTCGAGAAGAGTTTGCTCTTCCACTGCCTCCCTCAACTTTGGAAGTGCCTGCTTGGTTCCAGATGAGACTATACCAGCTTGGAGATGGAAGATAAGAGGCCCTGCCAAGGGCAGTTCCAAGCCGATGTCACCGTCCCACATTTAGACCCCTGCACTGCACCATTCCAGGGGGCCTTGCTGCTCTGACTCTTGGCTAGCTTGTGGTGCCTTTAGCAGAGATGTGCCCAAGTGTGCTACTGAGCAAAACCATCCAAATGTTGCATGTTTGCCCGTAGAGGGAAATTGTGACACTTCCTGGAGGTCTCTTCCTCACTTCTGGAGGCAAAACACAGACTAAAGTTGCAAAGAATTATCACAAACCCTGCCTTCCACTTCACAGGCATCAGGACAATGGTTTGGAGTTCAGAATAAACTCTGTGAGAATCACATGCCTTGTTAAAATCACAGATTGTAGAATGCACAATTTTTCAGTTTGGAGTCAACTCTTCTCTGTCTTTGCCCCTCCAAACAATAATTTTTAAAGAAAAATTTTTTGAAACATTGCAAATCCATCAAACTCTATTTTATGTGCATTAGAAAACTTATTTGCTTTTTTGATTAATATGCAAATCATGTGTGCTCCCAACTTTCATCACTGGTTAAATACTGTACAAGCATCGTAAATAACCTGCCTATTCAAGTTTTATCTTGTCCACTTTACATTGCACTGCTCTTGTACAGGAAATGGATTGTATTTAATATTGATGGCTCTGTATGTGTCATTTAATCGTCCCTATTGATTGGATTTCATCAGAGTGTGGGGCTTGGACAGAAGCTTTGATTATACTGTAAGGAGTCTTTGCAGCTTTCTGTTACTCAACACCATATCAATGCACCTTCTGGTGTGATATCACTTTCACAATCAATACCTGGAAAGAAAATAAAAAAGAGGCCTCCAGGAAAGGAAAGGGAAAAAAGCCTGAATCAGCCTCTAATTCCCTTTCTGCACATAGATTAAACCTCTCCAACTCAAAGGCCGTTTATTGTGTGGTTTAACATAAGAAACAGGGGGAAAGAAAAAACCTGAAAGAGTCTCCATGGGTTGTTTGTTTAATTTCTACATCATTTTTTATTTATAAGCGTAAGCTCTTCCTGTCTTTGTCCCTAGCTGATGTTTGATAGCGGGTAATTTTTAACAGTTACATGTCATGTTTCAGTTAACTGTTTCTCTTGATCTAATAATACTGCCATAAACATATTATTTGATCAAATTGAGACCGTAAGGGGACTTGCTGCTTTTCAAAATTCCTCCTGCTCAGAATGGGCCATCTCAGAGCTTTCAAAGAACATCCCTAATCTGGCACTTGGTGGCTCAACCTAATCCTCACTCCAGAGCCACGCTGGGACGCGTTCCTACATTCCAGCCTCCAAACACCAACTGTAGCAGCATGAAACAATAATCCCTTGAAGAGTATTAATACACAGCAGATGGGTATTTCATACTGATAGGGAGAGGGTTTCCCCATCTGGGCATCCTCAGTTCAAGTGTACGTGCTGACGTGCTCATAAATCCAGATCCTCAGTGGATGACAGAAAACATGGTTCAGAGTTGTATCCAAGTATAGAGAACACACATAGTTCCTCCAAATGGTTGTTTGTACTCTGGTTCTCCACATTCATTGTCCTGAGATGAACAGGAATTTATGGGCAATATATGCTTCTCATCTTTTCCAGGCTGGTGATCCTTTTTCAGAGATAATACCAATATTTAGGAATAATGAAAATGTTAATGCTTTATTTTTTTTTCCTAGGAAAGTGGCATAGGACCTGTTTCAGGAGTAACAGGGGTGTCACCAATAATGTTTCTAGGGCTGTTGATGTGTATGCTGGGAGAAAAGGAAAATACAAGTTGAACCTTGACATAGAGAATAATGCATAGGAAAAAGGAGTTAATTGGTCCAGATTGCAGTGGCAATTGAAAATGTTTGACACAAACCTTGACTAAGTTTCCTTAGTCCTTCCAGATGAGTGACGAGTGTTTGCTTAGAAATAACTGCTTTTGAAAATTTATGTCCATGGAGAGATCATAGAATCATAGAATCCCGGAATGCTTTGGGTTGAAAGGGACTTAAAGCCCATCTCGTTCCACCCCCTGCCATGAACACGGACACTTTCCACTATCCCAGGTTGCTCCAAGCCATGTCCAACCTGGCCTTGGACACTCCTAGGGTTGGGGCAGCCACAGCTTCTCTGAGTAACTTGTGCCAGGGCCTTACCACCCCAAGAAGGAAAAATTGCTTCCTAATATCTCATCTAAACCTTCTCTCTTTCAGTTTGAAGCTTTTTGACACAGGGCTAACCTGCAGCTCTAGCTTTGTATAAAAGTACTTGCTCTTCAACTGCTTAAAAGAGCAAAGGGTTTTCTGTTCAACAGAAAGAATCGCAACAAACTCAAGAGCTGCACAACACTAAAAATATGTGCCTTGTGTGCGTAACATTTTTCATCACAGAAGGTTACAAAGCCAGGTGTGGCTCTTACTGCTGACACTTCACATCCAAATCTGCCCAGAAAAGAGACAGGTGCAGAAACTCATTGGAGACTGATGACAGAATCCATGTTTCTTTGCTCCATCAAACATTCTCATAGATCCTTTGAGTTTTATAAGCAAGACAAGTCAGCAACTGTTAGAGACAAACTGTATTTCCTTTACTGGATTGAAGCCGAAGGTCTTGGTTTGGCGGCACTTGACCCTGTGCCAGAGGAGAGAAAGCAGCTTGTTAGTGGGACAATCTGAGTCTCACTCTGGAGGAGATAACAGGAGAAGGCTGCCTAAAGTGACAGGTATTTACCCAAGAGGGTACAGACGGATGCAAGCATCTGAGCTGCTAGACTTGAAGGATCCTCAGTCTAAAAAACAAAAGTATGGTGTTAGGAAAGTGCAGTGCCTGAACAGATGTAACTTACTCATAAAAAGAAGTGCCTGTAGGCTTTCTTCCTACCAAAGCCAGAAGTGACTTCTAGCCCTGAACAGATCTCCACTGTGATTACCCGAATTTTTAAGTACATTTTCTCTGCCTCTCTATTGTTGCATTTCTCTATTTGAACAGTTTCATAAACATATTCGTGGCAAAATTTGTAGAGAAACAGTAGTTTTAATGTAGGTATTGCCAAACATTAATGGAACCTTAATTTTCTTGATTGCATATAGATATTTACAGGAAAAGATGGATTTGAAGAGTTATACCAAATAGGGAATGGGATCATATCACATTTCACTGTCCAGTCCCATCATTTAATTTTGAGTGAAATTTCTTGGAAACAAACCCCATCAACTTATTACAAGTAAACTAATGAATATCTGGTCTAATGAAGTGGAAAATAAATACTTTATTCAGCATTTCTTCACCTGGATTTACCCAGACTCTTCCTATTCAAACCTCTATGAAAAAAAAAAAAGTGTGAACATTCGAGTCCTTTCTCTGGTTTTTATGGGCTCAGAAGGAACCCACAATCTCCAGAACAAACCATTATGTTTCCTCTGGTACTGAGGAGCAGTGATCAAGGGTAGGTAAATGTGTCCTAGTAGAGCCAGAAAGTGCTGTGGTGGAAGCTGTACCCAAACCTGAATGGATTTGGAGCTCTCCCAAAGAAGTTCAGAGGATATATTACCATATTTTATAGCCTACAAATGCAATGCAGAAATATGGGAAGGTGAAAATGTCCCCTTTATTTCTTTAGAGGCTTGTGACAATTATCCACCTCTATGGGTAAATTCAGCTCTCATTGGCATGTCATAGTGACACCATAATAGTGACAAGCCAGAGCTCCCTTGTCACTTGTGCTGTGCACTCCAAATATGTCTGATCACCTTTGTTGTTGAGAAAACTGGTAAAAACTCAACAAAATGACAAATTTAAAACTGAATGTTTCAATGTGAAAGTGGAACAAGCAGAAATACATTCCTGAATTAGAGCTATATTTATTTAAATGTGGTCTTAATGTTTTAAGGTTGGTAAATGCTCGTAAAATAAATGTGTCCTGAAGATCTGAAAAACTTTGGGTCACGACAGTATGTTTTATGACATTCAGTATATTGGATTCTTCTTTATTTTTCAAATTTAATTTAATTATTTTGACAGAGAGACTGGATAAGTCCATCCAAAAATAACTCTTAACCAACCATACTAGTGTATCTCTTTGGGTATGGTGAATATCAGGAGAACATCACAACCATCTGGGACAATTCATTAATGTTCTATTCAACATAAGTAAAGTAGAAACTGATTTATTAGAAACAATTACTTTGGCAATATTAGACAATACCTTCATGCCTTCATTCGAAGTAGTAGAAAGTACTGAACGGTTTACTGAAAAAAGAGCTTTGAGTTGCACATAATCTTATGTTGGATCATCTGTCTTCTGCTGGACACCCTTTTGCCCAGTGCAGCACATGTTCATGCTGGATTCTGCAATTTCCCCTCCTTTGGGGCTGCTGAGACCACAAGCCCATGTCTGATGCCCCACCAGTAATTACCAGATGGTAATGATGGTCAGGCAGAACCAACCTGTGCCACATTCGAGTTGGTGACCTAAAGGTGAAAGCTTTGATTCCCATTAATAACACTATGAGCCTCTCTGACCTCCAGGATGTGATTAAAAGCCTGTTAAATTCCCTCAGTAGCTTTGAATCACATTGTTTTCATTTTGCATTATTGTTGTGTATTATTTGATAATCTAATTGTATTACTTGATTAATTTAAGGCAAAAGTATGTTTCTGGTTTGTGTTCAAAAACTCATCATGTTAAGAGCTCTCTTCACCCAGGAAATACTTTTTTGTTTCGCTCTGTGTTTCTCAGCGGGTGAATGAACTGCTTTCCTTTGTCTCATTGCTCAAAATAACAAATGTCAAAGCTTGGAAACTGGTAATTTGGCAATTTTAGACAATCGCCTCATAACCACGTTTTAGAACACCTTTGAAGCGGTAGAAGTTCAAAGGCTTTGAAAAGACGACTATTGCCTTGCCTGTTGCTATGAGTCATTTGAAGTAATTGGTCCTGTCTGATGTATGTTTTGAACTGAGGAAGTAGTGCTTTATTACCACAATCAGATACAGGTTTTTAGCTAAGGAAGTGGAGTTTTCCTCACAGATGTAGATGTCTGCTTGATAAGGCAGAAAACAGACAGATGTGCCTCTCTGCACTGGGCAAGAGGTGTGGAGAAGGAGCAAACACAAGAGCTGAGAAAATTCCATGAAGCAACATGAGAGGGGGTTTGGAAACCTTCCCAGCCAGTAAATCTCTCAAAAGCAAGGAAACTCGCCTTTTAGAGAGATAAATACTTAAATTCTTATATATCATACAAATATGCCTATCATTCTTTTTCCAAGTGCTTAGACTGTAGTTAAAAATCAAATGAAGGGCTATGAAGGTGTTTTAAATAATGTCATCTAATGTTAGGCCAATCAACATCATAAGTCCATTTTCCATAAACATATGGTCACTAATAATTCTGAAAGTTGGGTTTTTTTAAAGTTCAATATTCCAAGGTATCACTGACTATATAAAGTGGATTCATAATACTATGGTGTAAGATTAAACCCCAGAATTTATGTTATCTCTCATCAGTGACTAATGCCTGGATGTACTGTAAGAAAGTACCTCTCTTTTGTAAATATTTTTCTAAAATTAGAAAAAGAAAAATCCTGCCAGAACCACATCTATGCTCTTGGATATACATAAGAGCATCCCACAAAGCTGGATGGATTCCCCGCTCCCTGACAGAGAGGTGTTGAGTTGTGACCCCTGAGTGGGGCTCGCCAGCTCCTGAAGACTGAAGCCTTGCGCTCAGATGTGCTGAGCTCATTCCACCCATGTGTGCCACAGATAGGAGTGGGAGAGTAGTTTTTGGCAATAGGAGGGCTTTTCTCCTTCCCTTTTGAATTGTTCCCCTGGCTTATGGTGGAGCTGCACCATTTCCACCTGGGTGCTCTTACAACTTTAAACGTTGCTCCATATCCAGTGGACAATTCAGTGCTGGATTCCTCTTGAGGTAATGACAGTGCTGATGGTGTACAGGTGTACACATTACTCATGACTGAGAGTAACCTTTCTTATGTCCCAGGGAGAGAAATCCCAAGGAGGAATCTCTTTTCCCACTGCTGCATTGCAGAGGTAAGAGAAACACGGTAAAACTCCCAAATTTAATAGTAACAGAGAATGAGAATACACATTTCAGTTTGTGAGTGGTGTCCAGAGGAGATTAAAGAAAGAAAGACTCATATTTCAATGGTAAAGGAGACCTTGGATATGCTGGTGTGTGCTTTTGAGGGGAAAACCAGTACACCAGGACTAGTAGACTCAGGTATTTCGCAGCATCTTTTTTTTCTTTTGCACATGGTGCCAGAGCACAGAAGTGGCTCAAGCCCAGGCAGTTTCAATAGATCAATTCCTTTTATCAGTTTTACTGATATCAAATTTGCTTAATATCACATGAAAGAGAGTAAATGTCTATTAGAAAAGGCTGGGTTATTACTAAGCTGACAAATGTGCTGCCCTAAGTGTTGTTTCTCCTCTGTGCCTGAGGGTATTTACCTGCACCTCCACATCAGACATCAGTTTTCTCTTTCCCACCTTGGCTGCGGCTGCTTTGGCCAAGGGACCCCTTCACAAATCATGTGCAAGCTTTCCTGAAAATAGAGGCAAAATGTTTTGCAGGAGGTAAAAGCACATGTGTGGGCAAGGATTTGGAAGGAAAACTCAAAATCTGGACTGAACCTCATGTCCACTGCAGTCAATCTTTATGAGCTTTGGCCCATACTCTGGGTTTAGAGTTCTTCTGGCTGAGTGTAACAAGCTGCTAGCACAGCCTGCATTTTGCCCACACATATATTCGCATATAAATATTTGAAGATCTTCCCTCTTTTAAATTAATTTTCACTTTTGTAGTAGATCAATGGTAAGGGAACAAAATGATCATAGCAGAGATTGTGGAGAGATGGGCACTGATAGCTTTGATGATGTCTCCAGTGTTTTTTGACTGTTGAAAACATCAGATTTCCATTTAATCTAATGAAAGGGGGTCTGATCTCATCCCCCATTTGTGCCCATCACAAAGCTGTCACACATTTTGATACAATAAGAATATTCTTATGATCACTGAAATTGCCAAGTCAAATTATGGCAGTGGCAGGTTAACTCAGTACCCTGCCCTCTGTGAGAGTCACTGCCACACACAAGCAGAGAAACTTTCTGCCTCTGGAGCAACAGAGTGTTTTCCTTCATTTTATACTTGGAATATTGTAAAGATAATTAGTACACATACAGATATTATTCCTTCCCCCCCGCCCCGGCTCTATTTTTTTTTTTTTTTTTAATTTTTAAGCACTTTGTTTTAGTAGTGGGGGTTTTTTGCAAATATAGTTAATTTCATTTTTGATCCAGGAGAGAATCATGAACACAGTTAAAGGGGCAGCAGTGAAGGAGCTTGGCTATTATTTCAGAAGCTCCAGTTATAATTTACTCACATTTCACCTGGCAAGGCATGAGAATCATTTGAAAAGGAAAACCTCACCAATAACTTGAAAGAAGTCGGTGAATTAAAAAAAAAGATAATAATAAAAAAAGCTATCTTTGGCAACCTCAACAAACTGGAATATTAACAAAAATGGAATTTTACCCTTTTTACAGAATAAACTCAACATCCAGATCTGGACACAGGACCTACCTAAGCCTGGTATTATAAAAATAGAATCACATCTCAGGCCTGAATATATTACACAGCAACAGTTCCTGTTGGGAGCATCTCCCCACATCCAGTTCAATGACTTCCAAAGAAAAATAGACTATGTAGTGCTGATTAATGGAAATGCCTGGATATGCTGGTAGATCTGGAAAGCATCTCATAATCTTTGACAGACAAGATGTTTCTTATTCTGATGGGATTTGATCATTGTTTATGAAATTATGTGAGTGACATAGCATGACTGTTATTTTTATCCTGGTATTACAGCTGGCCTAATAATTTGGATAATAAAGTTACTTATTTTGGCAATAGATGATCAAATGTACCCAGAGTTCTTATCAACATTTTCATTTATTAATATTCCTTGTCAGAATTCTTATCAATATTTTTTCACATTTGTTTTTCTTTTAAGAATCCTCTGAGTTAAACTTGTATTAATGCAAAACAGTTGATTTATTTGAAATGGTGACATCATTTTATTCCAGTCTGTAAAGGTTTACACTTTGCTTGAGTTTAAGTGTACCCACTGACATTTCAACAAGAATATTTTTAATTTATCAAGTACCAGTTTGAAATACATATTGCCCATCAAACTTTCATTTCCATCTCCACATGTACACATATATGTCTTTGGACCCACGTGAGCATACACGTGTATTCCTCATTTTCCCATGCTATTTTCTGCCTATTTATGCTTTCCATTTCCACAGTAGAATCATAAAGGCTGGAAAAGACCTCCAAGACCATCAAGTCCAACCTCCTAAACACATCTGAGGGAAATATTTCCAACAGCTTTATTATTAATTTAAACAAACAAACAACCAAACAAAAAAACCAAAAGATAATTTAAAAAAAAAAATTAAAAGCAACACAAAGAATGGAAAATTATTAAGAATTTTAATAACTTACCTCAACATTTCTGAAAAATAGGAAAATAAAACAAGATAGAAGAAGTCTAATAGTTGGATGGGTGAGTAACACACTTGTGTTATGAAGGGAGAAAGCAAACCCTTCCTAAGGGACAAAAGGTGGGATACAAACACCAGCACGTTCTCTACCATAGGCCAAGACCAGCCACCTCCTAGCAGTAATAACTCAGACTGCAAGGAAAGCTGCAAGGACACACCTAAAATAATTAAAATTTCCTTCCTGGAGTAATTATCAGCACAGGCAAATGAAGATACTGTGTGGATGAACAGGCTGAACGAGATCGATTCTGTGTGAAGAGTTAATAATTTATCATTAAGGAACAAGCTGAGAAATAATTTATACTGTCAGTCCATGCAGTGGGGATTAAAGGAGATATTTGGTTAGTCCTGTTTTTACAACAATAAAATTTGGATTAATTTACAACAGCAGTTCAATGGAGATGTCTGCTCCACAAAGGGAAGGAGGGCAAAGAGGGAACCATGGAGCAAATATAATTGTCTTGAACTCTGATTTAATAGAAACAAGCCTGGAAGAGCTTCCTTGAGCCACTGTGTTAAGCCCAGCCCCTGATTCTCTCACTGTGTAAAATTCTCACCAGAGCTCACTCCGAAAGAACTAGATATAAATATAAATCTTGAGCTGAAACACAACAGAAGTTGTACAAACCCCAGCATGCTCACATCTGTCACAGCCACTTTACATTAAGATTTTCAAAGACTTGTATCACAGCTCAGCCATCAGATTTGATTTTCCTATCACCTTGAACACCTAAAAAGATTTTGGAGGCACATATATATTTTTTTAAAAGTCATAAAGGGATATAAACCATGTTGGTTGAGCCCTGATCTGGCTCATATTTAAGCATGTGCTAAACTTCACTCATATAAACAACCCCAGAATTGACAGCAGGGTTTGAAAATGCCATTTTGTGCCTCTGAATATTGAAAAATGTGGCTGGTTTAAAAATATCCATCAGTGTAACCAGCACGGCACAATGCAAAGTGTGTCAGTCCACCAACAGAGAGGCAAACGCAAGGAAAATAGATGTAGAGCATCACTTACAGTGGGCAAGGATGACAATCAGAAGGACTAATGTCATTCATAACGTTGCTCACGTATAAAAATACTCGTATTAGCTCTCCCTTGTGCCACTGCTCTTGGTGACAGTGGTTGTGACACCCAGCCCTGCCTTGGTGATGCGACAGCAGGACACGGAGCTGAAATACAGGAAACAACTCTCAGTGATACCCACAGGTAAAAATTATGAAAACATATTCAGCAGTTACAGTTTCTTCAGTCTATCGGCTACATAAAAGGCATTTAAAAAAGAAGCCTAAATACATATTTAACCAATTGACCAGAATGGCACTGAAGGAGTTTTAACATATTTTGAAAAATTGCCTAAATACATATTTACCCAATAGACTGGAACAGCTGCTTCAGAGTCTCTCTGGTCTCTTGGGTACATAATACGTGTTTTTAAAAACTGCCTGGCTATATATTTACCCAATAGCCCAGAACAGCTATTAAGTAAATAATACACATTATGTAACTGTCAATGATTTTATTTTTCATCTCTTTCAAAAAACAATATAAAAAATAAAAAAGTAAATACAATAAAAAAATTAAATGTAAGGTATTTATTAAGACTGGGAAAGGTCTGGAGTCTGAGGCTGGTGACTGTATGTCACATTGTAGAAAATATCTCAGATCACCAGTGCGCTTTTGTGTGTGTGTTTAAAGTACAGGGCACTGTCAAGTACATCAGAGCCTGGGGTGCTTAATATAGAAGATAGAACAGCAGTTGGGAGTTGGAAAGGTCTGGCAGAAGAGAGGGGAGGGAAAAAGAGGGAAGATATGAATCATAAATTCCCAGGAAGGATGGGTAAATCAAGCAGTTGATTTTGAGAAAGCCTAAAGATAGTACATGAAACACTGCAAAGGAAAAAAAGAGAGAGAGGAAGAGGGTTGGTATCATGGCATCTGAGACCTGTGTGTCAATACCTCGATGTGCTCCACAGAAGGACAAATTGTGCTCTGCCTTCCAAACTTGCCTTAAAAGAAAATTCTTATTTCTGTTCATTGAACTATTAAGGACTGACCTCTTCTTAGAATGATACAGGAAGCAGGATAATTTCTCCTTAAATCATCTCATATATGTTTAAAACTGTTAAATTAATTACAATTTGTAATGTATTCTGATTGGGATTATTTTCCTTCACAGAATATTTTACTTCTGAAATCACATTCATGGACACTTACTGATTTCTTCTTGATTTGAACAGGTTCCAGGCTGTTTTGAAATCACAGGGGAGTGAGTCTGTCTTACTCTATCTCTCTCTCTGTCCGACAGCATCGTCAAGGAAAAGCAACAGACAGTCTGAGAGAAATAACATTTGTCTTCAAACATAATGTTGTCACTTATTTATTTATTTATTTATTTATTTATTTATTTATTTATTTATTTTAGTTAGGAGGCTCTCAGGGATGAGAAAGCAAAAAAGGCTTCTCAGTTTGCACAAAACTCCAGGCTGGCAAGAGACAAGAATTAGTCAGGAAAAGATGGGATATATTGAATGAAAGTTTTACTACAGACAGATTTTTTCCATAGAAAAAACGTTCTATTTTCTGGTCAGGCTTCATTTTTCAGTGAAATTTCTCTGTCATCCTGGTTATCTGGTTGGTCAGCAGGCACAAGCATGTTGGCACAAGGCACAACACAGCTTTGTAACAGAGGTCTTATAAATGTTTTGGATTAATGCTCTTCCTGGGGTAATCCCTCCAGGTGAGAAGCTCAGGAAACCTGCCTGGATGAATCACCATCCTGCACTGCTTTTCCAGCTTCTAGCACATCACTACAGGAGTAACTGCATGTAGTGGAGGTAACAATGATAAGGAAAACACAACAGTCAAAGAGGAGCTTCAGGACACTTCACCTTTCCTTTATTTTTACTTCAGCTTTGGTAGCTGAACCCGTAAAAGAAGGATGAGCAGCAAAACAACTGCTGCTCATCAGTTCAATATCACTGGAGAGGCTTTTGGCTATTTCACTATTTTACCTCATTAAACCCTTAACTACATCAGCCAACTCTCACCTCTTCATTTATTTAATGAGTTATGGAATGTCATTAATGACATAACCTTGGACAGCATGTGGCTGCTCTCAGCCAAGAGCCCACTGTCAGTCCTGACTCCACTAGACCAGGTTGCTCAGAGATCCCTCCAAGTTGTCCGTGGACAATTCCAGGGATGGGGCAGCCACAGCTTCTCTTGCCAGCCTGTGCCATGGCCTCCTCACCCTCACAGGGAAGAATTTTTCCCATCTATTTTTCCATTCACTCAACTTCATCTTGGCTCTGACATGACAACTGATGGGTGAAGGCATTTATATCCCATTATTCCCCCTCTACTCTACAATTCCCATTTCCTGAGCTTTTTAAGTGTCCACTATGCTAGAAAGAGTAAATTGAAGGTAGCATTAATCAGTGCCTCTATCTTACCCATAAAGTTTAGAATAAATATATATTTATATCAAGCTATCTATTTGTTAAAGTAGGGCATTACTTTTGTTGTACCACTTCCAAACTCGCTATTCACTATTTAGCAGCCTTCCTGCAAGACACAAAATCCATTGTGTAATAATTTCTAGCAGACTGCAGGAGTGTAAAAGTAGACAGTGTTTCCTTCAAAAATGGAATCATCTTTCACAGATGTAGATGTGTACTTGTTATGCCAAGATGAGACAGATGTGGCTCTATTCACTCAGGGACAGGTGCGGAGGAAGAAGAGATAAAACATTTGTAGAAAGTGTAAGCAACTGCATCGCTGTTGTTAAATAAATAAACATTCTGCCAAAAAAAAGAAACAAAAAAAGAAAAAAAAATTATTTGCTTATTTTTTTTCCAGAATGTTTATTTTAAGCTGCAGCTTAGCTGTGATTTATTCAGATTTATGTTCCTGTATCAATTTAAATTTATAGTATGCATTCTATATATAAACATCTGTTTGTGTATAATGAGGGGAAGGTACATTGGCACACACACTAAGAGCACGTATGGGTGTGCATGTATATTCACACATACACAGGACATGCAAAACAGGCTCACAGGCACATGCACACAGGCTCATCAGGTGAAGAATGGAAAAATATTTTGCTGATATAGTCAGGCTTTGTGTGTGAAAAGAGGGTGGGAGGGAGAAGAGAAGCAGATGCTTGTGTTGCCTATCAAGGATTAAGCCACTCTGAGCTCTAAATTGCAGGAGCAAAGTTGGTGACCCTAGAAAAGCCTAATTGCCCTTTGACCACATGGACACTAACAGGAAACCTCCACACAGAGACATCCTTGGGGAAAGGGAAAAATGGTTTGGACCATATGAAAGAGCTTTAAACTGGATAAAAGTTGGCTCCTGGAATCCAAGCACAGGTGTGGCTGAGAAAGAAGGTCTGCAGTGGAGCAGAGTGATCTGGGGGTCACCATGTGGAGGGAGCACAGTGCAAAGAGGGGGCAGGAGGTGGTTCAGGTGTTGAAAGACTTATTATATTTATTACTGCCTTCAATCTGTTTGTCTTGTTTTGCTTTGTTTTCTTCTGTTGCTTTCCAGTCCTAGTTCCCTGTGAATTTCACAGAATCACAGAATCACAGAATATGCTGAGTTGTAAGGGACCCACAAGGATCATCGAGTCCAGTCCTTAGCCCTGCACAGGACCATCCCAAAGAATCACACCCTGTGCCCCAGAGGATCATCCAAACACTCCTGGAGCTCTGCCAGCCTTGGTACTGTGCCCACTGCCCTGGGGAGCCTGTTCAGTGCCCACCACCCTCTAGTGGAAGAGCCTTTTCCTGATATCCAGTCTAACCCTAACCTGACACAACTTCAGGCCATTCCCTGAGTCCTATCACAGATCACCACAAAGAGATCAGTATCTGCCCTTCTTTTCTCCTCTCTAGGAAGTTGCAGACTGCAATGAGATGTCCCCTCAGTCTTCTCAGTTTGCCACAGAAAGGGTCAAACCTGGCTACATTTGGCAGCACTGGAACTTGTTCAGCCAGCAAAGATGGGAACACACAGCAGGGACATCTCCAGATAAAAGCAAAAGCCACTTCAATAAAGGGATGGTGAGTAGATCACATCAGCCTGTCCTCTAACCACAAGAAATCTCCATGCCTGGGCTGTTGACACCAAAATTATTGTCCTCAGAGACTACTACATTTTCCTCATCCTTAAGACTGGGGAACCATCAATGAACATTTCGTGATGAAAGGAGGAACATTTTTGGCATCTGGTGAATATATAGCTCTCCTGATAGCTACTGTAGAGTTGGGAGGCTGGGGCCAAGATTTTTGGTCCATGAAGAGGATTCATAGTAGTCATAAACTGTGAAAAAATGCACTGGGGAGGGTTTCTCCTGCAAGGGAAAGTGGCTAACCCCATCCTGACCTCCTCTCCCCTGGCACACAGACCCGCTGCTCACTGGCCAACTCCTCCTTGCCACAAAGATCCCTCTGGACCACTGACTTTTTGCATTAACCACATTTCAGGCGCTCCATGTGAGGTCATTGAGTAGGCAGAGACCAGGCAGAGGGAGCCTGGAGATGTTTGTCTTGGGCTTTCACTGCGTCACTTCGGAGAGCCCGTGCATTCCCTGCAAAATTGCTCATCAATGGAGAGTCCTCAAATCTCTTGGCCAGGACTTGCTGGGGTCCATATGGCCAATTTGGTGCCTAACTTGACGCTCATTTGCAGGCGGGTTCATTAAAGATGCTGATTCCAGGGATTCGGGGGTGCCGAGGGCCTCGTTGCTCCCAAAGGCAGCAAGTGAGGATAAGTGTAGACAAGAGGAGAGGCAGTGCCATAAAGCCTGGATGAAGCTGGATTACTTTCCTCTGAAATATTTAAGTGAGCCAGGGGAGGGAGTAGAGCAGGGATGACAGGGATGGCGACTGGAAGGAGGAGTGAGGATCCACAGCTGTGAGAACAACTGGGAAGAGGAGGGGGAGGAAAGGCAGGGACAGAGAGAGAAGGATGATGTGATTTAAAAAAAAAAGAAAAAGAAAAAAATATTAATCACAGCTCCAGGGTGGGAATCCACAGCTGGGAGAGGGAAAGAAAATGGAAAAGATTATTTTTCATTTGAAATACATTTCTTCAATCGCAAGCCTGCATGAGAGCGGGAGTTTGCAGCTGGGCACAGAAGAGGGGTCGGTGGTTAGAGTAGGAATATTTTAACCAGAATGAGCTCTGCTGTCAGCTGGGATCCACAGAGAGGTTGGGGCAGGTGGGGGACTCTGTGGCCAACACGAGGTGTCATTGCCAAGGGCTGTGGTCTAAAACACGCCTGTGTCCCACTTCCCTGCAGCACAACTACAGACGTGCTTTATTTGTGTGTCAGGACATGGAGCAAGAGCCACATTTGAAAGGAAAGTCAAGTGACTTTTATATTTCTACAAGCTTGTCAGCTTTCTTTTTTTTTTCTTCCTCTGGCTCTGAAGGGAGGGAGGGAGGAGAAAAAAAATAGCAAGTTTGTTCACCATGTGAGGGTTGGTTTGTTTGTGGGTTTTTTTTTCATCCTGCCTTTTATAGCTTGACCAGTGAATCCAGCTTAACAAAAACATTTCCCTTTGTAGGCTGAACATTCAAAGACATCACTAGTTTAAGTCCAAATGTGAGCTGCTACTTTTTTTGAATGCAAGAAAGCATACCAAAAAAAAAAAAAAAAAAAAAAAAGAAAAAGAAATCCAATTATCAGGGGCATAAAATAATTCTCATGAAGTCCTGGGGAGCAATGACCATACATTGTTCAATGAATCTCAGTGAAATTTCTTTTTTACATATGTCCAGCACTGTGTTTGTGGGACTTGTCACATGTGTCAATAGGAGTAGGAGAAAGTCGACCCTGATTTCACTCCCCAGTGAAGCTGAGAGTACAAAGTATGTCACAACAATACTGTTACTTCCTTTACATTTATATTTTCTACACCCAAGCACTGATTTGCACCTTATTTAAGCAACATTTTCTTGATAAATTAAAAAAGCAGCAATAGCCATTACTGCAGGCTATATACAGCCTCTAATATCACTTAAGCATATTACAGAATATAATATCTGGTACTTAACGACTAACTTGCATATGAAAGCTCACATAATGTCTCATAAAACCCTTAAAATGGCTTCAGTTTAAGAGTCTCTTTAAAAAAAAAAAAAAAAAAAAACACCTTCAGGGAATGTTGTAAATGAAGTAGCACTCCAGCCTTAGGAAAAAAATTCACACACTTGCAGAAATTTTTAATATAAATTGAACACATTAAAAATTAATTTTGCATGACCATTTCGCATTGCAGTGCCAATGCATAGTTAAGATAAGGCCTTAACTCTTCTTTGTTTAAAGTAACATGGAAACATCTCTCTCTCTCTCCATTATCTGTACGTAATTATAATTTTCATTAATCAGAAATTGGAACCCCTTCCTCTCATAATGACAGGCCCAGCTGGAGATCAATGAAACCCTACCTGTGTCACTAAGGAAACTTGATGTGAACTTTTAGGAAACTCATTAAAGAAAGGTGTGACCTTACAATTAGATAAGCCTGTACAGAGTGAAGCATTAATTTCTATCATATGCTAGTCAGGGAGAAGAATTTGGTTTGCTGTGAAAATAGATGTTCTCTTTTGTGACACTTTACTAGTAAGAATCTTGTAGGTTCTCCAGTGACGTCAGTTGTCAGCTTTGAAGACTCAGCTGACAAAAATGCTGGCAGGGAAGGCACTAAACCAGGCAGCAGTTTGTATTACGATACTACTCTTCTGTGGGAAGTATATATAGAAAAGACCTTTAGCAGTTTTCCTCTTCTTTTCCAGCTTTTTGGTTGGACTCATGGCCAGAGATTTACAACAAGGATTTCCCCCACCAGACATTGGTCACAGTCAGATGTTGGTGGATGGTTTTTGCCTCATGGGAGCAGCTCTGATGGACACTGAGCCAGTGGTGGAAGCACATGGAGTTCTGTGCTCTGCTCTTCTGGTGACCAGCTCTTAACAATGAAGTGTCCAAGTCTGTCTGATGTCACCACATCACAACAGGTGACAGGGTTTTTTGTATTCTGACTAGCCTATAAGACTTTTTTTTTTTTGTTTATTATCCCAAATATATGATAGAATAATAGAACCAGAAAATAGTTTGGATAGGAAAGGACATTAAACACAATCTCATTCCAACCCCCTCTGGCATGAACACCTTCCACTAGATCAGATTGCTCCAAGATCTACCTAACCTGGCCTTGAAATTTGATATTCACCTGACATTTTATCTCTTTATCATGTTATTTACCTGCAGGACTTAAATCAGGTTTCAAATCCAATTCTGAAAGCTTGTTTATTTGCTATAAACACTTTAATAAGGTGTTTGAGTGCTATAATAAAGCTTGTTTTTGTGATATAAGCATTTTAATAAATACATTCTCATGTCCAGTCTTAGGAAGCCTTATAGTTTATCATTGGCATTAAAGATGTGGCAAAAGTAAAATAATTTGCAACGTGTCACTCATCACTCATGAATTTTGATCACTACAGTCCTGGTTACATATTTTTTGAGAGTTAAAATAGAGTGTTTCATTCAAACCAACAAATGCCATCTCCACTCCAAAGTGTCTCAGAAATTGCTGTGGCTTCCAGAATGTCTCAATGTTCTGAACGGCTCTAAAATGTCTCAATGTTCTAAATGGCTGAACTTTGAAAAAAGTCACCTCCTGTCTCCACAGTGACATGGAGCTGCACCAAAGCAGGCAGGACTAGTAAGAATGGTAGCTAGAGAAGAAAGGACCTGCTTTAACATGTGGAGTTAAATGTTACAACATTTTACAAGGATTTTAATTTAGAAAGCTTGAGAAAGTATTACAGACTTCCACCACGGTGCGAAGAGGCAGCAAAGCTCTGGTGGGTCTCTTGAACTTCTCCCCTGTAGATGAAGAGTAGGAAAAGAGGCTGAGTAAAGCAACAGTGATGTCTTTGCATAGTTTTTCTGTCATGTTTGATTTTGTTGAGTATTTTTCGATACTTTGGGTTTGCTTTTTTTTTTTTTCCTTTGGAAAACACACAGAAACTTCTAAAGGCCCTTCTGGAAACTCATGGAGGCCCTGCCGGGTGTATCTTCAGAAGAACAAGCACAAGAAAATGAGCAGGAGTGTTTCCTTTTGCCTCTCCCTATCACATCTTTAATCTCCTTATGTGGTTTCTGCCTGTGGCTTTCTGAGGTGCCTCAGCATCTCTAGCTACAGACCATAAAAGAGAACCTGCAAGGTAGACTGGTGAGGTTGGTAAGCCATGCTCACCACACATGTGGCAGGCTCTTTGAAATAACATCTATTTTCTCAGAGAACCCTCACCTGTCAGTCCAAGAACTACATAAGGAAGAAGATGATTACTTTTGGGCCTGAGGTTGTGCAGGGTGGAGACTTCTCCCTGTGTGGTTCAGCACCTGAGACATGAGGACAAACAGAGCTGCATGCTCTATAAAGGGCTGGAGTTATTGACTGCTTGGAGGACTGTCATACAGGACTTTAAAGAAATTTTGGGGAGGTTATCCCAAAGTGGGAGAGGAAAATGAGAACAGGGAAGAAAGAAGTGAAGAGGAGTGGAGGGGTAGCCTGTCACCACTCTGACCAGCATGGAGGATGCTCAGTGCTCTCCTCCCTCAGCCATGCACTGACCTGCAGGGCTGTGCATCAGGCAAAAGGTGGGACCCAATGCGCTCTCTCAGGGTGGCAGAAAGGATTGATTTATTTTTGTTCTACGAGGGGGAAAAAAAACCAAACAGGTCAAATATTGAAAGCATTTCTCAAAAAATATGTAATATTCTTATTTTCATGTGTTGGGGTTGACATTGAGGCATTGTCTTTGGATGCAAACAGTTTTCAGCTTCTGCCACACTCTCTGCATCACTACTCAAATTTTCTGCATGGAAACTAGATTTTTTTTACAATTTTTTTCATGTGCCCAAAGGCTTCACTTTCTCCTCTAAATCTACTGCTGATCTCTTCAACCTGGTAAACACACTCATCTTCTCACAGGGCTGATGGGTCTGTATCTGCAAAAGCACAGAAATGGTTGTATGTGTTAGAGAGTTCAGCTTGGAAACTGTTGTGTTGTTCTTTATGGGATAGATCCTTTCTTCCTTTCTCCCACAAAGCTGTAAGAGAATAAAAAGAAATTATCTTTCATTGCAAGTCGATTTGTGGGATGTAATGGCACAATTTAGAAAGGAATATTGCAGACAGTAAGACCACTTGGATTAGAAGTCTTGAATCAGTTTGTAGGGCTATATATTTCCATGGTGTTGTGTTTTGTTGTGTGGGGAATTTAATAAAAGATGTAAATCTGCAAACTGCAATGGTATCACCATAAAACATAAAAGATTCATGTATTATAAATAGGTATGATAAATAAATTATTTATGTGAATGTATATCTCTGTGTGTATGTGTGTGTATGTGTGCATGAGCTCATGTTCACTCTTCATTTTGAAATAATTAGTAGCAAAGTCTTTCATTGTGCATTGCCCTGCGACCTGTGCAAGAGCTTTAATGACATTTCACACAAAGTGCTGAAGGTAGAGCTTGCTCTGTGCTGAACTTGAGCATCTCAGACTAGTTAAAGGTGGGGGACATCACAACCCATGCACTGAACAAAAAAACCTCAGTCCAAGGAGGCTGAGGGTCATTCTGGAAGTGTCCAGGCACCTCCAAGAGCTCTGAGATAGCAGCATGCAATGAGCATGATGTCAGCAATTGCATGGGCTCTCTACATCACTGCTCAAAATGCTTCTGCAGGTAAATTTGAATTCTGTCAATCTGCTGCTCATGTTGCTGCAGATTTTGGCAGCCACAACCTGATTATGATGACTTCTCCTCCCAGCTCTGATTGACAACACACCGCCCGGCATGTCAGCTTCTTCAGGGGCATGTACATTACTCACTGGTACGAAGTCACACGAACTACACAGTAGGCACTTACAGCTATAGATCTCTCCTCAGTAACCTGTGTCATCTAAAGATAGCTGGCTACCCAACCTCCTATTTTTGAGCTGGGTGGGACACTTCTAAATTAAGGCATGAGTAAAACAGAATTGCAGGAGAGCTCCAGAACATTAGAGAAAAATCCTGTGTGACTTCAGTTATGTTATTAACTTTTCCACTTTTGCTGCAGAAGTTGTTTCTGTCAATATTTTACTTTAACGGTGCTGAACGGGAGGAAGGAGCAGGGTCCAAGCAGATGGCTGTCAGCAAACTGATGACGGCAGTTGAGAATTAGTGTCCAAATACAGTATTTAAAACTTGCTACAGTACATAGTTTCCTGCATATGCATGCCAAAATAAATCTGGTTTGGAGAACCTTTCAGGATCTTTATTTTATTTTTATTTGGAGCTTATTCTATTAAGGATAAGCAAACAGGCAGCGTACCTTAGCTTAGTGGTGGGGTGGAGCCATCAAACAGTAAGTACAGAGACAGATGAACCACAAAGACTTTTCCAACCTTTATTCACTCCAGCTATTGACTCTCTGAACATCCCTAAGTACCAGGATAGGATTAATAACATTAATAATATTAATTTGTACCTCATGCACACAAACTATGAACATCCATCCTCCTCACACTAGCTGTGCTCTTTTCCCTCCAGAAAGAGTTGGTCAGGGATGGGTATAATCACATGGGGAATATCTGCTGTCAGAAAAGCAGAGATACCTGAACCAGATCCATTCTTAGCAGATGAGGATGGCAGCAGGTAGTGGCTATTTCATTACACAAACACATCTTTTGGTCTAAGTGTGACTAATCTGTTGGTTTAGATACCTGGCTGCAGCGGGGTCAAAGCAGGGGCAGGCTGTCTCTTCTGCAGTGAATTAGAGGCTTACATTCATTATCTTCCAATACCTCATTAAAACCACTTTAATGTGGTGAACATTTGATGGTAGACAAAAGCTTTAATCTTGTGAATATCAAACACACCTGGGTTACATTTCCTCTTGCAGCAGTTAGCAGAAACAGGTTAACAAGCTATTTTAACTCCTTAATCTGCTGAACTTGCGTGGAAACCAGACTTTCACCAGTCACCTGAGTTTGAACTCAAAAAAAAAAAAAAAATCTCTGCATACACCCCTAATTTATCAAGCTCGTTTTTCAAACTCTGACTGCTCTAGATTCTTTTAATCATCTGTTTAATTTTGCACCTTTTTTTTAATCCTGATATATTATATGCAGGTTATACTTAAGGCCCAGATTTGCCCTATTTTTCTTCTTCATCTGACCTAGATTCAAATTTACACACTGTGAAATAGCTAATAAATCCCCATTAAGGTTGTAAAAGGTGAAGGTTCAACCAATGTGCAAGTCATCAAGTTCTAATGTAAAACTGAATGAGCCTTGATATTAGCAGCAGTCTCAAAAAGTGAGGCTGAAAGGCTCTACAGGTTTCCAGCTTTTTTTATGGCAGGCTGTGTTAAAGCAGCTAACTTGACACAACACTGTTAAGCCTGTACAACAACAGTGACAACAAGAGGACTTAAGAATGGTAAGTAAAAAACTACAGCCCCTTTCAAAAACAAAATATCAGTGGTTTTCTTTTTGCACCCAGAATTCTGCCGCCAAGACGCGTTTTATGCTCCACACATTCTGTATATTTTACTACAAGTAAGCATAGTTCAATAAATATTTTCCCATAAATATTACACCCTCTAAATACAAAAAATCATGTAAAGCTCTCATAAAACACATTTCTTTTGTGTATTTCTCCATATCAGTGCTGCCCTCCTGAAATGGGGGGTTTTGCTTTTCTGTTGAAGCCTTGGAAAAGAGGTTTGTCTGTCCAACTGGAGAGTGCAGTTTTTTTTTTGTTCTTCCTGCTAGCCATAGAAAGTATTACAATGATTTACAGAGACACGCCGAAAGTAAATTATGTTGTAAACGCCTGTCCCTTGGGTCGACGAAGAATCACAGGGAAAAAATGCGAAAAGTTTGAAATTCCCAACAGCAAAGGTTGACAGGAAAATATGGTGTTGTTTTTCTATGAGTAAAAGTAACTTTTATGTTGTGTTTTCCCATGAGAAATTATAAACTTTCAAAGGAATTTTAGTCTCTTGTATGCACACATAAGAGCAATTTATCTGGTACTGCCCCAGTGAAAACACTGTTAAGACTTTAAAGCTGTTAGAACTATGGCTGAACTTCATCTAGGCTGCTACTACTTATTTGTTCTTGCTGCCTCTTCTTGTCAAAACATTTACTCAGACTTCGAAGAGTTGCAAGTTGGCAACGTGTTAATAATATTAGAATGCATTTGTGTCGGCCATGTGGCCGCAATATTTAAGTAAATTCATCACTTATTTAATGAATAATGAATTCACGAGAGTAGCTATGGAGACGTGGAACCATATGTAGTAAATTAAATGGGAACTTGTCAACGTACAGTAACAGTGAATGTCACCAAAGTAGTTCTGTCTGTTTTATAGCAGTGGTGATGCACTTACACTGAGGCTGGTCTGTATTACTTACTAGGTAGAGTACAGCCACAGTTTTTCACACCTAAGCTGCAGCAGTGATTTCTAACAGGTGTGGTAATAAAGTGAGAATTTACATGAGTTTCTCGTCAGTGTGTGCAGGAAAGGTGGAAGAATCTCAAGATATTCAGTCAGTAAATTGCTTAACAACATTTTGAAAAGAAAGGTAGAGAACTTCAGGGCTTGGTTTTTCTTTTTCTTTTTCTTTTTCTTTTTCTTTTTCTTTTTCTTTTTCTTTTTCTTTTTCTTTTTCTTTTT